>CM042262.1:30390762-30418262 GCA_023566225.1 Romanogobio albipinnatus | reverse complement strand
TCTATCTATATGTCTAATATACAGTGAGGAAAATAAGTATTTGAACACCCTGCTATTTTGCAAGTTCTCTCACTTGGAAATCATGGAGGGTCTGAAATTGTCATCGTAGGTGCATGTCCACTGTGAGAGACATAATCTAAAAAATATCCAGAAATCACAATGTATGATTTTTAAACTATTTATTTGTATGTATGTATGATACAGCTGCAAATAAGTATTTGAACACCTGAGAAAATCAATGTTAATATTTGATACAGTAGCCTTTGTTTGCAATTACAGAGGTCAAACGTTTCCTGTAGTTTTTCACCAGGTTTGCACACACTGCAGGAGGGATTTTGGCCCACTCCTCCACACAGATCTTCTCTAGATCAGTCAGGTTTCTGGCCTGTCGCTGAGAAACACGGAGTTTGAGCTCCCTCCAAAGATTCTCTATTGGGTTTAGGTCTGGAGACTGGCTAGGCCACGCCAGAACCTTGATATGCTTCTTACAGAGCCACTCCTTGGTTATCCTGGCTGTGTGCTTCAGGTCATTGTCATGATGGAAGACCCAGCCTCGACCCATCTTCAAAGCTCTAACTGAGGGAAGGAGGTTGTTCCCCAAAATCTTGCAATACATGGCCCCGGTCATCCTCTCCTTAATACAGTGCAGTCGCCCTGTCCCATGTGCAGAAAAACACCCCCAAAGCATGATGCTACCACCCCGTGCTTCACATTAGGGATGGTGATCTTGGGATGGTACTCATCATTCTTCTTCCTCCAAACACGTTTAGTGGAATTATGACCAAAAAGTTCTATTTTGGTCTCATCTGACCACATGACTTTCTGCCATGACTCCTCTGGATCATCCAAATGGTCATTGGCAAACTTAAGACGGGCCTTGACATGTGCTGGTTTAAGCAGGGGAACCTTCCGTGCCATGCATGATTTCAAACCATGACGTCTTAGTGTATTACCAACAGTAACCTTGGAAACGGTGGTCCCAGCTCTTTTCAGGTCATTGACCAGCTCCTCCCGTGTAGTTCTGGGCTGATTTCTTCCATTTTCTAATGATTGCTCCAACAGTGGACCTTTTTTCACCAAGCTGCTTGGCAATTTCCCCGTAGCCCTTTCCAGCCTTGTGGAGGTGTACAATTTTGTCTCTAGTGTCTTTGGACAGCTCTTTGGTCTTGGCCATGTTAGTAGTTGGATTCTTACTGATTGTATGGGGTGGACAGGTGTCTTTATGCAGCTAACGACCTCAAACAGGTGCATCTAATTTAGGATAATAAATGGAGTGGAGGTGGACATTTTAAAGGCAGACTAACAGGTTTTTGAGGGTCAGAATTCTAGCTGATAGACAGGTGTTCAAATACTTATTTGCTGTATCATACAAATAAATAGTTAAAAAATCATATATTGTGATTTCTGGATTTTATTTTTAGATTATGTCACTCACAGTGGACATGCACCTACGATGACAATTTCAGACCCCTCCATGATTTCCAAGTGGGAGAACTTGCAAAATAGCAGGGTGTTCAAATACTTATTTTCCTCACTGTTCATCCATCAACCCACCCATCCATCTATCGTTTTTTTAAACATCTAATAGTAATTAAATGCATGCTTGAACATCTAATAATCCATTTTCTGTAGACATTGTGTATAAAAAAAAAGCTGTGATTGGTCGTGTCACATGTCAGTCACGTCAGTCAAGTGGGTGATTCTTGGAACGAATAAGCAGATCAGACTTCATGTGAGACTTTGTTACTGTCAGTAATGTGCGTATAGACTTGTCAGGATCGACTGGTAATATTCATACACAGGCAGATGGTTTCTGTGCAATGGCTCTTCTGTGATTTATTAAAATATCTGTTTTCTCTGACAGCAGAACTTTGCTGCTCGCCTACAATCAGAACAAAATGAGATCAGAACAGCACTGATGAACAGCGTCATTTCAACCCCTAACACATACAGGGTGGCAAACACAAGGTGCTGATGCATGCTGGGAAGCGCTGCAGATCTCTGCTGAAAGAACTGATTGTAATTGTTAGAAAACTCAAGCAAAAGACACCCTGCTCGCCTCTGTTTTTGCATGTGATTAGTGTGTGTGTGCGACTGAAGAAAGAAGAAAAAGAGTAAAGGTTGAGAAACTGAGCGGCACTTTGTGAATATTCATATGAACATTTGAATATTCATGTTCATGAATCCATGCATGACTAATGAGATAAAGAAGTGTTTATGCTGCCTCACAGTAAATTTGACTGTAATCTGAGTGTCCTGTGCTGTTGAATAGCTGCCACTGAGATATAAAACCATCAGAGGTGGAAAAATGGATTTCTGGAAGCGTGTGTGCTGGAGAAAGATTTGGTGTAATCTGCGTTTAAGAGAGGGGACTTGTCGTCAAGGTCAGTCTTTTCCCTCTGAGAGGCGGCAGTGTGAAGACATTTCCCGGGCGGTGAGGAGGCTGCTGGGAAGGAGATTTGTAGCCGGTGGTGAGGGGAACGGAAAGAGTTTGGAGATTACGCCACACATGCATGAATCTGGAGGGCGGTAATGTGAGCTGGAACGGGAAACTGGTGACCAGACTTCTCAGAGTACACACACCACGACAATGTTTGCTGAAGTACTGTGCAAAAGCTCTTTTGGAGCTCAGAAGACTTAATGGAGTTCACATTTACTGTATGTTTCATTGAACTGTTGTGGACGAAACATGAGAGAATTGTTGACATACAGCAAGAATACAGGGCTATCAAATGAACGTGGATAGCAGACCGTTTCATCTTGAAAAATGTTCGCTGGGTTAAAGGGATAGTTCACCCAAAAATTTTAATTACCCCATGATTTACTCACCCTCAAGCCACCCTACACTGTAAAAAAAAAAATCAGGTCTCCAATTGAAAATTTTCTAGTGACTGATCATATTTAAATTTTTCAGATGGCCAAATTGAATTTCTGTGAATTTATGTAATTTAATTCACAGAAATTCAATTTGGCTGAATAAAAATTTTAGATGTGATCGGTCACTAGAATTTTTTTTTTACAGTGTAGGTGTATATGATATTCTTCTTTCAGACGAATAAAATCAGAGTTATATTAAAAAATGTCCTGGCTCTTCCAAGCTTTATAATGGCAGCTCAAAATTTGAAGACCAAAAAAGTGCATCCGTCCATTATAAAAGTAAAAGTAATCCACACGGCTCCGGGGGGTTAATAAAGGCCTTGTGAAGCGTATCAAAGGGGTGGGTGTAAGAAAAATATCCATATTTAACACATCATAAAGTTATTTAATTTACGAAAAAAGCGTAACTAGCGAGACGATGATGTAACGTAAGCATTTTGAACTGTGAGAGGCGCTACACTTTCTTCGCAAGTTGAATGCGGAAGGCGGTCCGCCGGAAGCTAGATATTTTACTTTATAACGTGTTAAAGCTGCAGTCCGTAAGTTTTGCCTCTATGTCGCCATCTCTGTTTGAAACCTGCAATTGCAGTTATTTGCGGAGTAATTTGTTATCATTTGTACGCGAGTTGTGCATTGGCGTGGCTCCTCAGCGCGGATTAATCTAATGTTTTGGGGGAGTATGTGCACCTTTGCTGTCAATCACCGCACCGGTGTGGATACTGTACTTCAGAATCACAGATTCTACATCTTGGAGTATAACCTAAATAAGAATATTTTTTTACCGGGAAATGACATCTGAACAAGTAAGTAACATGTCTCCCACTTTTAACAAAACATTACAATAAATCGCGTTACCAACGGTGATTAAATCTAATGATCGCTCGTGTTTATTAGCATTACCTGTAGATTTCAATTAATCTTTTGCTTTTGACTACGGGTGGATCTCCAGTTGTAACTGATTATGTCATTTGGGCCTTTCTGGATTACAATCCGCCATCAAAATGATACATTTAATTACTCCAGCTGCTGTGAGAAAAGGCTATAAATGATCCGCTGAAGAACATGCAGTATACATGTTCCTCATGTATTATTCAGTGCGTTACTACTGCTAGCCGGACTCTTTCTTTATGTATCCAGACATGACGTAATGACGCAAAGACATGCTTGAATTTCCTGCGGAAATCCACCATACCACTCAAGTTATAACACATTATTACAAGCTCACCGTTGTGAATGGCACTGAGGTAAGTAGATAGTTTTGAATACTAGCTTATTGTGTACTTGCTCAAACATTTATTTTGGATCCTTTTTAACCCCAAAAAGTTATGTACTGTAGCTTTAAATATGGATATTTTTCTTTCACAAATCCATCGATTTGATTCAGAAGGCCTTTATTAACCCCCTTGGAGCCGTGTGGAGCACTTTTATAATGGATGGATGCACTTTTTTGGTCTTCAAATTTTGGGCCCCCATTCACTGCCATTATAAAGCTTGGAAGAGCCAAGATATTTTTAACTCTGATTGTGTACGCCTGAAAGAAGAATGTCATATACACCTAGGATGGCTTGAGGGGGAGTAAATCATGGGCTAATTTTGGGGTGAACTATCCCTTTAAAAATAACCCAATTGGACAGACTAAACCCAGGGTTTAAACTAACCCAGCAGGTTGGGTTACACATTTTAGTTGTACACTCTAATCCAATGTCAGCTCATTTTGACGAAAAGCTGAGTTAAATTTACCTCGTAAATGGTTATTATTTCCCTTTTTCTTGTGTTGTTGTTGTGTAACAGGAGATTATACTTCAATATGGCCGTGTCAAATCTCTCACTCGGTCTGCAACGTAAGCAAACCTAGCAGATATTAAATAATGTTAGCGGAGCAAACAATGGTGGCTAAATCTAATTTAAAAGTTGAAACTACAGATGTTTTTTTTGTCTGTGCAGATATACAAGTGAATACAAACCTTCAAATTATTCACCTCAGGAAGTTTTCTCTTTAATCCAGTTTGGCAAACCAGCAGTGGGTTACTATAACCCAGCAGGCTGGGTAGTTTGTGAGGAGATTAATAATTTCTTCTGTTTTAACAACAATGTGAAAATAACCCAACAGGCAAAACCCATCACATTTTAGAGTGAGACTTTGTTGTCTTGGCAAATCTGAGCGTTAGCTGAGATCTCTTCTCAAACACATTAGGGCATTTTTCTGAGGTGCAGGAGACATATGCAAATGTTTGCTCTCCCTTTAATCTCACTGATTTATAGGAGAAACAGTTGAGATATTAATTAATAATGTGATTTTTCTTCCCTAATGTGGCATACACTAACTCGCTTGCTGATTTAATGTGCCAAAATGTGCATAATTTTTGCTGATGTAAAATTTAAAATGCTCTTGTTGGTTTTCATCAGCACTTAAATGCTAAAATTTGTTTAGAATTTAATCACCACCGACAGTAATCCAACAATAATATGGTGACAAATAGGTTGTAATATTTAGGTTTTAGATTTTCCAGCAGTGATTATAAATCTGGGGTGGATCCAAACCAGCCTGTGACCGCTTTAAATATTCTGGCTTTATAAATATCCTGCCTGAAAATAGACCCTATGTGAGATGTTGCTAATCATACGGACATTACGACAGAGTGTAAATGAAGCCAAAGCAAAGGCACGGCATTATTCAAGTGGCTACGTGATTACAAATGCCTGAAATGGCTCTATCATGTAGGAACAGAATTCCCAGGTACCTCCGCGGGTCACGAGGGAACCCTGACTCAATCTTTCTTATGAAAATTCGAGTGGTAATTCCAGATGAGCCCAGCTGATTAGTGCAGCCGCAGGAAGGGCTTGTGGGTATCTGTGATTCGCACCCTTGGTGTGGTCAAAGTGAGGCCATCGTTCCTTTTGGGGAATGCAGTGATGGGTTTTTAATCATCCCCGAATTACATCAAACTCTGCAGGATTATCTCCCCTGCTGCCATCTGCCTCTTAATTAAATTGTCTTTAGACTGAGTTTGTCTATTGGGATGATATGGGAGGATCTACCTAAAGGAAATCAATCAAACAACCTCATGATCCCTCCGAAACACTTTTTTGAGAGCTTTGTTTTTCCTCCTGACCTCTAGCTGGTTCCCTGGCCCTGCGTAAAACACACTGTTGGTAAAGATTTTCTGCTTATTTCCACACCAGTGTTTACAAGTGTGGTTTTCCCTATGGCAGGGGTCTCAAACTATGAGATAATCACATACGGCTCCTCAGGTATTACTAATTTATCCTTAAATCCAGCCCACAAATCAATTTTCATTTTCTGAGATTTGCTTTGGCATTTAATTTGATCCTCCTCTTAAGGGTTGCAGTGAAGTAGCCTAATATGTATTTTAAAGGCCTAAAATTTAAATGTAAAAGAATGTTTGATGCTCCTTTGGGACAGACCTTCTTCATCTATATGTTTGACTATATAGTTGTGATAGTGTTTTTTACCCTATTGTGACTTATGTCCGAGTGAATCGGCTTCTCAAACAAGAAAAAATGTAGGGCGGGGCTTGATTTTGTCTGTGGGGAATTGATTGGATGGTTGTGGTTTGCTATTGGTTGATCTCATGTGAGTGACAGGTTGCCCCGCCCTTGCACCAGTAAACACATCATCAGAGAAAAGATGTCGCTACAAGAGGGAGAAATTATCTAAAAAAAAAAGATTAAGAGGGCACATGAATAAAAAAAAATGATGTGCATTGAAAAATCATCTATATTTATAAAAATCTGCATAAAATGGAAGTTGTGATAGTGTTTTCTATCCTATCGTGACTTTAATCCGAGTGAAGCGGCTTCTCAAACAAGAAAAAAATGTGGGGCGGGGCTTGATTTGGTCCATGGGGAATTGATTGGATGGTTGTGGTTTGCTATTGGTCGATCACATGTGAGTGACAGGTTGCCCCGCCCTTGCGCCAGTAAACACATCATCAGAGAAAAGATGTCGCTACAAGAGGGAGAAATTATCTAAAAAAAAAGATTAAGAGGGCACATGAATAAAAAAAAATGATGTGCACGGATAAATCTTCATCTATATATTTTAAAAGCTGCATGAAATTGTAGTTGTGATAGTGTTTTCTTCCCTGTTGTGACTTATGTCTGAGCAAAGCGGCTTCCCGAACAAGAAAAAATGTAGAACGGGGCTTGATTTTGTCCATGGGGAATTGATTGGATGGTTGTGGTTTGCTATTGGTCGATCTCATGTGAATGACAGATTGCCCCGCCCTCGTGCCAGTAAACACATCATCAGAGAAGAGATGACCCTGCAAGAGGGAGAAGTTATTTTAATTAAAGATTATGATTGCACAAAAAGATGTGCACAGATATATAATTTATAATAAATACTGCGTTATTCCATGAAAAATAAAAATTCCATTTTTATTTCATGGTGACTGTGTGAAAAAAATGTACTATAAAAAGTTGTGATTTACTATACAAACAAATAAAATGTAAAACGATTAGCAAAATTATTTTATTATTAGATTTTGCATTTTCTTTATACTAAAGAAAATTGTTGAAATATTATGTTAAATATATTACTTTTTTATTTCATAAAACTATATGTAAAAGATTTTCTGAGAGGTAAAAACGAATGCTTTCAGTCACAAATTTCTTTAGAATATTATAACATTATGTATTATCAAATGGTAGCTGTGAATATTAAGCATTAGCTATCTGTTGGTGAATTTGAATGTAAAAAAAAAAAAAAAAACTTTGTGACGACAACAAACAAGCACTCATTTACTATTCCCTATATATTGAACGTCAATGCGACAACTAGATGGCTTCCATTATTAATCAGGGAAGCCGTCTAGATTGGCTGCGCTAGTTGAGGCGATGCTCCTTCAGATGATGAACGCCCCATCCTTATAAATTTAAATACCTGACCATTACATCAAAGCCGGCTTGTGATGCTTCTGGTCTCTTAATAGGACTGCTACCTGCCTGATCTTGAAGGAGCAAATTACAGTTCATTGCAGGCATCATTAGTCCACTAAACATGCAGAGCAGTGCGGGTCTTTCCATGCATCAGTAACTGCCAATAAATGTTTAAAGACAAAATCCGAGGTTGTAAAATGTATCTATTTGGTAATTTGAGAGCTCTGCTCTATAATGCTGATCTGTTCCTGAGAAACAGCTGATGTTTTCAGCTACGTTCTGCATCTGATTTGTGTACACGGCATTATGGCGACTCTATCTCTCTGAGAGATGTTTGAAGAGAATTTGTGAAAATAAAATCTATCCTCACATTTACAACAGGATCATTGTACCAGCGTTACATATTTATGAACCCACTCAGAAGGTACAGGAGAACGCACACATGAATGCATACTTAGAATTTGCAATAATATAACCTCATTGAGCTGTAAAATAGCCTGTGCTGGTTTATTCTCTTAGAGGGATTTGATTGTGGTGACACGTCTTGGCACATACGCCCAACTTTCGGCCAAACTGCAAGCTGATCTGCATCCAAACTCTGCTGCCCATCCATATTCTGCTGCCATGCATTTCCTTAATTTGCCTTGTTCATAAGCTAAATGCTTATAATTGATCTCACTTTGAGTGTTCATCTGGGCAATTCTGTTTACTGAAGTTGTAATTGAGATGCAGGATAAAAAAAGACTATTGGTTTCCACACAGATGCTACAGTACATGATCAATTCTCATCCCAACACTGAAGCTGAAGAGGACTGTAAGATTGCAGCTTCGTAAGATTTCAATAGTGTAGGATTTACTGTCAGATTTCAGAACCCTATGGGGTTTTATTGCTTTAGGTTTCAGTACCGTAGGGATGCGTTTCTGTAGTTTATGCAGTTTTGTCCAATTTCAGTGCTATAATACTGTAAAATGTCAGTACTGTAGAGTTTTAGCACTGTAAAATTTCAGTATTAGAGTTTCTTGGTGTTGCTATCTGTAATCATACATTTCATTTCTGTAATATTTCAGTACTTTGCTTTCTCAATACTGTAAAATGTCAGTACTGTAGAGTTTTAGCACTGTAAATGTTCAGTATTATAGAGTTTTGGTGTTGCTATAGCACTGTAATGATATGTTTAATTCTCATAATATGTCATTACTTTGCTTACTCAATACTGTAAAATGTCAGTACTGTAGAATTTTATCACTGTAAATTTTCAGTATTATAGAGTTTTGGTGTTGTTATCTGTAATCATACGTTTAATTCTCATAATATTTGAGTACTTTGCTTTCTCAATACTGTAAAATGTCAGTACTGTAGAGTTTTAGCACTGTAAATGTTCAGTATTATAGAGTTTTGGTGTTGCTATAGCACTGTAATGATATGCTTAATTCTCATAATATTTCAGTACTTTGCTTTCTCAATACTGTAAAATGTCAGTACTGTAGAGATTTATCACTGTAAATTTTCAGCATTATAGAGTTTGGTGTTGCCATAGCACTGTAATGATACGTTTATTTCTCATAATATTTCAGTACTTTGCTTTCTCAATACTGTAAAATGTCAGTACTGTAGAGTTTTAGCACTGTAATTTTTCAGTATTATAGAGTTTTGGTGTTGCTATAGTACTGTAATGATACATTTAATCCTTGTAATAGTTCAGTACTTTGCTTTCTCAATACTGTAAAATGTCAGTACTGTAGAGTTTTAGCACTGTGATTTTTCAGTATTATAGAGTTTTGGTGTTGCTATAGTACTGTAATCATACATTTAATCCTCATATATTTCAGTACTTTGCTTTCTCAATACTGTAAAATGTCAGTACTGTAGAGTTTTAGCACTGTAAATGTTCAGTATTATAGAGTTTTGGTGTTGCTATAGCACTGTAATGATATGTTTAATTCTCATAATATGTCATTACTTTGCTTACTCAATACTGTAAAATGTCAGTACTGTAGAATTTTATCACTGTAAATTTTCAGTATTATAGAGTTTTGGTGTTGTTATCTGTAATCATACGTTTAATTCTCATAATATTTGAGTACTTTGCTTTCTCAATACTGTAAAATGTCAGTACTGTAGAGTTTTAGCACTGTAAATGTTCAGTATTATAGAGTTTTGGTGTTGCTATAGCACTGTAATGATATGCTTAATTCTCATAATATTTCAGTACTTTGCTTTCTCAATACTGTAAAATGTCAGTACTGTAGAGTTTTAGCACTGTAAATTTTCAGCATTATAGAGTTTGGTGTTGCCATAGCACTGTAATGATACGTTTATTTCTCATAATATTTCAGTACTTTGCTTTCTCAATACTGTAAAATGTCAGTACTGTAGAGTTTTAGCACTGTAATTTTTCAGTATTATAGAGTTTTGGTGTTGCTATAGTACTGTAATGATACATTTAATCCTTGTAATAGTTCAGTACTTTGCTTTCTCAATACTGTAAAATGTCAGTACTGTAGAGTTTTAGCACTGTGATTTTTCAGTATTATAGAGTTTTGGTGTTGCTATAGTACTGTAATCATACATTTAATCCTCATATATTTCAGTACTTTGCTTTCTCAATACTGTAAAATGTCAGTACTGTAGAGTTTAAGCACTGTAAATTTTCAGTATTATAGAGTTTTGGTGTTGCTATAGTACTGTAATCATACATTTAATCCTTGTAATATTTCAGTACTTTGCATTCTCAATACAGTAAAATATCAATAGAGTTATAGAGTTGTTGCACAGTTCAAAACTGTAGCATTACAACACCGTAATATTTCAGTACTTTACAGTCTCAAATGTCAGTGTTGTAGTTTTAGTACTGTAGTGTTTTATTTCCATAATATTTCAGTACTTTACATACTCACTACTGTAAAATGCTATTACTTTTTAATTTTAGCACTGTACAATTTCTGAATTATAGAGTTTTGTTGTATGATTTCAGTCATATAGCATTTTAATATTTCAGTACTTTGCATAATACTGTAAACGGTGAATACTATAAAGTTTTACCAATGTAAAATTTCAGTATTATAGTGTTGTTCTATGATTTCAGAACTATAGCATTATAATACTGTATTTCAGTACTTTACACTCTCAAATGTCAGTATTGTATAGTTTTAGCACTGTAAAATGTCGGTATTATAGTTTTATTGTTGTATGATTTCAGTACTGTAGTGTTTAATACTGTAATATTTCAGTACTTTATATACTCAATACTGTAAAATGTCAGTACTGTAGAATTGTAGCACTGTAAAATTTCTGGATTATAGATTTTTGTTGTATGATCTCAGTACTGTAGCATTTTAATACTGTAATATTTCAGTATTTCACAATCTCAAATGTCAGTACTCTAGAGTTCTAGCACTGTAAAATGTCAATATTAGTTTTATTATTGTATGATTTCAGTACTGTAGTGTTTAATTTTGTCATATTTCAGTACTTTGCATACTCAGTACTGTAAATTGTCAGTACTGTAGAATTTTAGCACTGTAAAATTTCAGTATTAGAGTTTTGTTGTATGATTTCAGTACTGTAGCGTTTTAATACTGTAATATTTCAGAACTTTACATAATACTGTAAATTGTCAGTACTGTAGAGTTTTACCACTGTAATATGACAATATTATAGTTTTGTAGTTGTGTGAATTCAGTACTGTAGCGTTTTAATACTGTAATATTTTAGTGTTTCACAATCTCAAATGTCAGTACTATAGAGTAACTTCTAGCACTGTAAAATGTCAATATTAGTTTTATTATTGTATGATTTCAGTATTGTAGTGTTTAATTTTGTCATATTTCAGTACTTTGCATACTCAGTACTGTAAATTGTCAGTACTGTAGAATTTTAGCACTGTAAAATTTCAGTATTAGAGTTTTGTTGTATGATTTCAGTACTGTAGCGTTTTAATACTGTAATATTTCAGAACTTTACATAATACTGTAAATTGTCAGTACTGTAGAGTTTTACCACTGTAAAATGACAATATTATAGTTTTGTAGTTGTGTGAATTCAGTACTGTAGCGTTTTAATACTGTAATATTTTAGTGTTTCACAATCTCAAATGTCAGTACTATAGAGTTCTAGCACTGTAAAATGTCAATATTAGTTTTATTATTGTATGATTTCAGTATTGTAGTGTTTAATTTTGTCATATTTCAGTACTTTGCATACTCAGTACTGTAAATTGTCAGTACTGTAGAATTTTAGCACTGTAAAATTTCAGTATTAGAGTTTTGTTGTATGATTTCAGTACTGTAGCGTTTTAATACTGTAATATTTCAGAACTTTACATAATACTGTAAATTGTCAGTACTGTAGAGTTTTACCACTGTAAAATGACAATATTATAGTTTTGTAGTTGTGTGAATTCAGTACTGTAGCGTTTTAATACTGTAATATTTTAGTGTTTCACAGTCTCAAATTTCAGTTTTGGCACTGTAAAATTGTCAGTATTATAAAATGTTGGTATTTTATGATTTCAGTACTGTACTGTTTTAATGCTGTAATTTTCATTACTTTACTGTCTCAACACTGTAAAATGTAAGTACTGTACAGTTTTAATACTGTAATATTTCAGTACTTTACAGTCCCAATGCAATACGATTTTTGCACTGTATGGTTACAGTACTGTAGGGTTTCATTGAAGTACTTTCAGTACTTAATGATGTAAAATAGTGCAGCAGAGTTTAATAATGTATTACTACAGTCTTGTGACTTTTTTGCTGTAGGGTTTCATTATTGTAAGGTTTGAATGCAGAGCACATTCCTTAGAGAACTGCTGCCTTTGATGTTTGGGTGAAAATGTGTTTCATGAACTGCAAAATCTGAATATTATGCTTGTACGTGGGCAGTCAGTGAGTAATTATGTAAACCCTAACAATGACCTCATGACCCTCAGTCAAAGGTTACAAGGATTGTGTTCTTCTGTCGGAATTTCCTGAAACAATTCACTGCACTGTCGAGGCTTCGAGTTTGACAGCATGTGATGTAAGACTGAGAAATAAGTGCTTTTGAGACTTAAAGTGTATGATTTCTTTTATTCAGATCCTTTTAATCATTGAAAGGTCTGGAGGCAGGATTTGAACTGGATTCTCCGGACACAAAACTCTCCATATTATGTTCTGTAACCTGACTGCTGCCTTCAGAGACAGAGGAAAAACAGGTCACTCCAAAACTAGTTCAGGGGTTGACTATACCTTGATAAAACTAATGTGTACAGTTTGTTCCCCTTTCCTGTTCATTTTACAAAATAATAATATATTGTCTGTACTTTCAATTGGCTAATGTAAATTAATTGAAGTTAATATGTCAGCTGATCTGGTCATGTCTGTGCATTGTGTTTGAGAGGAGTGGCCATTGTGTTTGGGGCTGTGGCCATTGTGTTTTGGGGGAGTGGACATTGTGTTTGGGGGAGTGGCCATGTGTTTGGGGTGTGGTCATTTGTTTTGGGGGAGTGGTCATTGTGTTTGGGGTGTGTCCATTGCATTTTGGGGGAGTGGTCATTGTGTTTGGGGGAGTGACCATTGTGGTTGGAGGTGTTGCCATTGTGGTTGGAGGTGTGGCCATTGTGGTTGGAGGTGTGGCCATTGTGTGTGGGGGTGTGGCCATTGTGTGTGTGGGTGTGGCCATTGTGTTTGGGGGGTGTGGCTGTTGTGTTTGGGGGTGTGGCTGTTGTGTTTGGGGGGAGTGGCCGTTGTGTTTGGGGGAGTGGCCATGTGTTTGGGGCTGTGGCCATGTGTTTGGGGCTGTGGCCATTGTGTTTTGGGGGAGTGGCCGTTGTGTTTGGGGGAGTGGCCGTTGTGTTTGGGGGAGTGGCCATGTGTTTGGGGGAGTGGCCATGTGTTTGGGGGTGTGGTCATTTTGTTTTGGGGGAGTGGTCATTGTGTTTGGGGTGTGTCCATTGCATTTTGGGGGAGTGGTCATTGTGTTCGGGGGAGTGACCATTGTGGTTGGGGGTGTTGCCATTGTGGTTGGAGGTGTGGCCATTGTGGTTGGAGGTGTGGCCATTGTGTGTGGGGGTGTGGCTGTTGTGTTTGGGGGGGGTGGCCATTGGTTATTTCACCCACATATATAATTATTAAGTAGGCTCTGGCAAGGAATGGGAACTTGTAAGGTCTATAAATAGTTGTGGGTAGTTTTCAAGGGTTATGGTTGTGTTTACAGTTATGTTTCATGGTATTTTGTATTTAATTGTGTTTCAGAAATGTGAGATATATAAATCTATTATAGTTCTAAATCTATTGAGAATATTATAAATGGACAAAAATGTGTTTATTGTTTAAGTGGACATAAGATGAGGTTTGATTTACTCACTTCCCTCATTATGTTAATATATAATATAGTTCTGAAATGTGTATTTACCTTCAAATAAAATCGAAAAATATTTTTTTCTCTGACCATGAACCGCTGATCGTAAAATTAGATGCTAGTAATCCTGACAGCCTGTGTGTGTGTGTGTGTGTGTGTGTGTGTGTGTGTGTGTGTGTGTGTGTGTGTGTGTGTGTGTGTGTGTGTGTGTGTGTGTGTGTGTGTGTGTGTGTGTGTGTGTGTGTGTGTGTGTGTGTGTGTGTGTGTGTGTGTGTGTGTGTGTATGATCTAAGTCAGTGTGGGTAGATAGATATGATTGTTACCAGCATAGCAAGAGAATACAGAACAAGAGAATGAGATTTTGTTGGTTCCAGATGAGATGAGTGCTGTGCTGGAAACATCTTTTAAAGTAGCTATTTCTGTCTCTGCACTGCAGCCTGCGGCTGGGAAATGCCATCAGTAATACAAAGAGAAATATCTCAACATAGTGTATTGTGTGTGAGCCCAGCTAAAGTGAGGCAAGCCATTTCTCTCCTCTCCCCTCCCTCGCTTCCTCTATCTGACAAGCTCGAATCTGATTGGCTGCTTCACGCAGGTTTTTGTAGTACTCCTGGAAATGAAGTTGATAAAACTGCTGAGAAAGACTTTTGCTTTTTCAATTTTGCTTAATGGCATCAAATCTTTAAAAGATAACCAGAATTGAGTTTGAGATGCCTAGTAGCTAAACTAGTGTTTTCTAAATTACATTTAGTACTTATTAATTTTGGATGGACAGAAATTACATTCTACACATAATTATTTTGTGTGTGTTTTATGCATAACTGTTTGTAAACAAAAACTTTGTGAATTATTATTTTTAATGTTATTATTTTTATTTTATGCTGGTAATGTTTAAATACTAAAATAGTATTAAATAATAATTGTAAAATAATATTTAAAAACACTAAAAATGATAATAATTAGCATAATGACATTGCAGTATCTGTATGCTGATAATGTTTGAATAATAAAATAATTATCGCACCCAAAATAAAAGTTTGTGTTTACATAAATATGTATGTGTGTACGGTGTATAATTATTATGTATATACAGTATAAATACACACACACACATGCATGTATATATATTTCAAATATATTTATACATGCAATTATTTCATAAATATATACATGCATGTGTGTGTGTGTATTTATGCTGTATATACATAATAATTATACACCGTACACACACACACACACATATTTATGTAAACACAAACTTTTATTTTGGATGCGATAATTATTTTATTATTCAAACATTATCAGCATACAGATACTGCAATGTCATTATGCTAATTATTATCATTTTTAGTGTTTTTAAATATTATTTTACAATTATTATTTAATACTATTTTAGTATTTAAACATTACCAGCATACCAATACCATCATTATATTAATAATTGTCTATTATTAATTGTATTTTTTAATTATTATTTTATTATTGAAACATATTTTTTCCCCCTCGACTGCATATTATTCAACTATAGCGGTTTCTTATCATGTTGGTCAGATGGGAGATTCTTGGCCAGAATAGTTTATGCTGCTAGTCAAAAGTCTGGCTATGCGAGACCAGGCCAACATAAGAAACAATGTGGACAATAATCAAAAGTCTGTCTTTTTTTGTCAGCAGAAGCCATTAGTTTCTCTACTAGAGAGTATTGTGTTGTGTTCCGTGTGTCATTTTGACCTTTCTAGCCCTGGAAAGAGGCGAGACGGAGATGGAGAGAGCAAAAGAGCAGGATCATTCTGAAATTGAAAGCCGTTCTGTGTGCAGACAGAGTTTGTGTCACACTGGACTTGTAGATCATATCAAGTGTCGCTCATACGTCAGATTAGGCCTAATATGCGTCTGCCCTCATCACGACGTCCTGTGCCTTACAAACTATTCAGATTTGTCATGCTGTTCCAACATTAACTGTGAAATAAATCATGTGGTTTGGAAGATGCCATTCTGATGTTTGTTTTCTCATGGCAGACGGCTCTATCCCTGTCGGTCTCATTTTCCCCAGTCACAAAGAATCAGCTGGAGAAACCAACACAGACATCGAGCACCAAATGAGAGCCGAAATAGGCTTTGGCGAGTAAATAAAACCGTTTTACATGCTTTCAGTTGAATTTTAAGAATATAGCTTAACTCTCTTTCTGAGTGCTGTGAGAGTTTCAAATGGAAGACAGAAAGCGTGTACTAGAGAAACATCTGTCGCGACTCATTTGTCTTCTAGCCGCTTTTATATCAGTGTATAATTTACCGATTCCTAAACTCCTAGAAGATAAAGTTCTAAATAGAACCTGGCAGGTGCTTCACATACTGTAGAAGGTCCGCATTATGGGATCATGTTATGGATTTAGTTTTAATTCATTCAATTTTTCATGATGATTAAATTGAATGAATTAAACAGCTTATAGACATATTCAATCGCTAGAAAAAAACATGAAATTACCCGTTAAACATTTAGGACATTTCTTTCTTTAAAAATCTATATCAAACTCAATTAAACCTTTTTTTCTAATAGTGTAATGTTTTCATTTCATAACCAAAATGAATATATTATCAATAGACATCTTGATCGGCTACCTTCAAATGACAAATTCATGCTGATTTATGCTGAGGAAAAGGCACATTGTAATTTATATATCTTTATATATCAGTCTTCAGTGTCACATGATCCTTCAGAAATCATTCTGATATGCTGGTTTGATAGTATCACAGGTTATAAAGAATATTAAGCAGCACAACTATTTCCAAAATTGATAATAAATCCGCATATTAGCATGGTTTCATGTGACACTTAAGACTTGAGTAATGTCTGAGCTTTGCATCATAGAAATAAATGATATTTTAAAGTATATTAAAATAGATCACCATTATTTAAAATTGTAATAATATTTCACAATATTACAGTTTTTTCTGTATTTTTGATCAAATAAATGCAGACTTGATGAGCATAAGTGACTTCTTTCAAAAACAATAAAAATAGTAATGTTTCCAAACTTTAGGACCGGTGCTGTATATATAATCTTGTGTAAAATATTTATGCTGTAAATTCACAAAAAAATAGTGATGGGAAGTCTGATCCTTTTCCGCTAACTGGTTCTTTCAGACCAGTTTGTTTACATAATCACACAAAACATATTTGCAATTCTATTAATAAAGTACCCAATAATTAAGTGAAACACATATATAGTGAATAAACTAAGTCTTAATCAATTCACCTTTTTACATAAACCATGAGAAACCATAACTTTAAAGGGTTAGTTCACCCAAAAATGAAAATTACCCCATTATTTTCTCACCCTCATGTCATCAAGTCATCGCCGCTTCAATTTGACGGCAAAACACTCATTTAACACACTCAACACCAATGAATGAACTCCAAAATACAACACAGCCAGGGAGTATCCAATAACACACACTGTAGTCAGAGTTTAAAAATGAACTCCAAAAAATGTAACTCTTTCACACTTTTTAGCCTAACTCCTGATTTTTCAACTCCTGAAATTTTCTGTGCATATGACATTCATCTTTCAGACTTTTCGGAGTTATATTAAAAAAAGTCCTGGCTAATCCAAGCTTTATAATGGCAGTGAATTGATGGGTCGTTTTTGAAGTCCATAAAAGTGTATCTATCCATCATATAACTGCTCCACACGGCTTCGGGGGGGGGGTTAATAAAGGCCTTCTGAAGCGAAGTGGCGCGTTTGTGTAAGAAAAATATCCATATTTAAAACTTTACAGACTAAAATAGCTAACTTCCGGCGGTCAGCTGTGTGCGCGAGTCGACTTGCGCTAAAAGAGTAACCCCCAATGCTACGTTTTGTTTTGCACTATCCTCTGCGCTTCTGCGTTCATCAAAGGTCAAGGGTCAAGGGTTACTCTTTCGCCGTAAATCGATGCATACGGCATTCCGCCGCAAGTTAGCTATTTTAGTCTATAACGTTTTAAATATTAATATTTTTCTTACACAAACGCATCACTTCGCTTCAGAAGGCCTTTATTAACCCCCGGAGCCGTGTGGACTTCAAAAATGACTCATCAAGTCAATGCCATTATAGCGCTTGGATTAGCCAGGACTTTTTTAATATAACTCCGATTTTATTCGTCTGAAAGAAGAATATCATATACACCTACAATGACTTGAGGGTGAGTAAATCATGGGCTAATTTTCATTTTTGGGTGAACTAAACCTTTAATTTCGTCCCTCATTCAATATGCTCACATCAGCAGCTCATTGGTTGTTCGAGGACAGGTCAGAGTCAGAACTGTTTCCTCAGTTCAGTGTACCAGTGACTCGAGAACTGTTATAACCATTAACCGACTCTTGACTCGAGAGAGAACTGCTATGTAGTGCTGTTGACTCAAGAACTACTGTTATCAGATCACTGTTCCAATACCTTTTTATTTGTATACTTTATGCTTTTTAGCAAAAGACATCAGAAACATACATTTGCCCCCGTTATAAAACCCTCGGCACACAGTTCTCAGCATGTCAGACATGCCCGAAAGGCTGTTCTCAGTTCAGTGTACTGTTGGACTGGAGCACTGAATGAGATGGCAAAAACCGGCATGATAGGATCATATACTCCTGGATATTGTCTCATTTCGAGATGGAGTGACTGTCAGACACATCTGAAAATGAGTTTGAGTAACTTGTCGATCTGTGCTGACTTGAGCCGCAAACTGTTTCAGACGGTTCAGCCAGTTCATTAAAAAGAACGATTAATTTGCAAACTGGACATTTCTGACTCTGGACAGAGCTCTCAACCTCTCAAATGATGCCGTTTCACCATCATACGAAGGGAAGTTCACTTTGAGAACTTGAGGCTTGTTAGCTGTGACACGCACACACATTTTAAAGTGTTAAGTGACTCCAATCCTGTAGGTTTAGTCTCTGCATACCCGTGGCGTCTGCAGAAATCTCTCATAAGTCATCTGTTAATGCAGCCCAGTCGAATAAGACCATCGATCCAGGCGTACGTCTGTCTGGAAAATCTCCTGTACGCAGCTTTAATATGATTTATCACGCCAAGAGGAGCTGAAAATCCTGGGCCGCCCATTTACTGAATGCAGTTATGGGTGCGTGTGATGTGCACTGACCCCTATGAATTTAAACAGACAGCTGTTATGTCATGGGAGGCCGTTTGTTTATGCTGCTCACAGCTATTGTGTTCAAACAGCTTCTTCAGGCAGATGCTTAAGGTGCCCGGAAAATGGTTTTTTAGGCAACAGCAGTCTGAGTGAGAGCAACAGTGCCCCCATGACCTCATGTGCGGTACTACAGTCAACAACAGCAAAAAGAATGATTATTCGGAACATTTTCCTTATAAAAATGGTTGGTACATTGGTACAAAGAGGGTTTCAGAAGGCAATACTATAGTACTTTGATATTTATCACATAAAAATATGAATTCACTCCTTCATTCAGAAAATTTTACCTCAGACATCTTTGACATTGCATTGCTTTGTCCAAGTATGGACAAAAAAGTATTTTCCTTTTGTGTACTATAGAAGAAAGAAAGTGATACAGGTTTTGGAACTATATGGTGATATAAGTCATTTTTGGGAGAGTTGTTTCCTTAAATCCCCCATGTTCGCCGCTGTATAGATATGGATTGTGGTTAAAAGGCGTGTCAGATTTGTATAATGTTTGTGCTGACTACAGAACTGTAGGCCTATAAATGATGTTCCTCTTATTTAAAGTTGTGAAAACACTATTGTGGAGTTTTTCTTTTGCTATTTGAGCAAATGGGAACACAAAAAATAGATATTAATGTAATGTTATCTCTCTCATTTACTGTGGATGCACGTCAAATACCTTACACAGAGAAAAAGGGTGTCAAAATTGTACCTTTAGGGGTACAACAGCTGGGGCAGTACCCTTAAAAGGACATATTTGTACCTTTTTTTTATACCACAAAAAGGTTCATAGTAGTACCTTAAGATACGTATCTGTAGGCTACCTACTAATATGCACTCTTTAGGAGTGAAAAAGGTACAAAGATGCCCCAGCAACAAGCTGTTGTACCCCTAAGGGTACAATTTTGACACTCTTTTCTCTGTGTGTAGCGTTACTAAAATGAAACCGTGGTGTTAGTCTTAAAAAAACTGAATTAAAATGTCCGAAAGATTCCTCATACCTCTTATACAGTACATTCAGTATCGATTTATTCACAGTATAACTGGTGAATTCATGGTGATTGGGACACTTTTTGACATTGAGATGACTTGGAAAAAGTGTCCCAATCACCCTGAATTCACCCTTACTGATATTTTGGCGGAAAATGCGGTTCTCGTGGTAAACTGTCGTGAGGAAGATGCATTTCTCTCAGTATTTGCCTGAGAATCTCTCTCACCCGCGCGCTTCGCTGCAGTTTATTTGTTCATGGACATTTCGGAGACTGAATAAACGGGACTGGAGACGCGCTCGCGTTTATGTGTGTGTGCGCGCGCGCGCTTGTGCGCGTGTGTGTGAGGTGCTCTCATTCGGCGCTGGGTGAGTCCAGACTGCAGACCGAATCACTGCTGTGATTTTAATAGGACAGACGGAGGGTATCAGAATATCTGTGCGACTCCTTGAGCTCATCGATCAAGCGAGACATGAAGAAGATGATGATGTCTGTGATCCTATAAAGATAGTTTATTTGTGCCTTTGAGGGATCCTCTGTGATCGGGTTTATCATAGACGGATATAAGCACTTTCAGCGGGTTTTCTGGACGGATCGTCGCGTTTTATAAGATGAACATATCCGCGTATGTGTTATTGCAGCGATACATGATGCTGTAAGTTCACAACGCTTCAGATTTAAATGTGTGTGTGTGTGTGCGTGCGTGTGTGTGTGTGTGTGATAGGCAAAATGTGATTATATGTATCTTATATATATAATTATATATTTAGCAATACATATTATGCATAAATGAAAGTAACATCAGTGAATTATTCTCTTGTATGCTCTTATATTTCCTATGTATATATACATTGTGTGTGTGTGTGTGTGTGTGTGTGTGTGTGTGTGTGTGTGTGTGTGTGTGTGTGTGTGTGTGTGTGTGTGTGTGTGTGTGTGTGTGTGTGTGTGTGTGTGTGTGTGTGTGTGTGTGTGTGTGTGTGTGTGTGATATATCAAATATATTTGATATTCTATAACCTGATTTGTAATACAGTTTGACATGCACTCTTAAAAATAAAGGTTCCAAAATGGGGGATTTCAATATAATGTCAATTTTGGATCCCCAACGAACCTTTTAATGCATAGAAAGAACCATGTTGTCTATAGTGTGAACATTTTAAAGCTAAAGAACCACTAGGAATGACCTTTTGTGGTTCTTTATGGAACGTGGGACAATATGCCAATAAAAAAACTTTATTTTTAGAAGTGTAAGTTCTACTGTAGAATTCAATTTAAGCCATTCATATCAATGCATAACATATGAGTTGTTGATATAACATTTTGGGTAAGAGGTAGGCTAATTATCTCATGTCATGTGAATTTGTATTTGGCAATATGAAGTATTTGGCATAAAAGGGTGAGAAACGTTTTTAGAAAGTTCCTAAAATGTAGAAAAATGATGGTTACAAATGTTGATGCTAGTGGAGATCCATGCAGAAAGGCGTTGGAACGGTTGGGAAATGGAGTAGAATCATCTAAAAGGCTGGTTGGAGTACTCTAGAATGAGCAGCTGTCTTTAATAAGTACTGTGCCATTCAGTGAAGTTGATTTCTGAATTGATATGATTTGGAAGTGAGGATTTGATGGCAGGTGCTGTGGTATCTCTGTCCACACAGAATATTAAATCAGTCTGGGCAATTTAAACCCAGCTGGCTCTAGCTATATTGGGTTGTGTGTGTGGGTTATCCGTTATGTCTGCTGCTGTTGGATTAGTTCTTCACATAAATCTCACAGGAGCTGAGAGATTTCCCACAGAAATACTGGTCCAAATATCACTTCCTCGGTGCGAGCTATGAATTCAGGGGCCTTGTGAATAAACTCTGCGTACACATAAAACTTGGAACGCAGAGTGCACTCGCCATTTGTTACGCCCACCTGGGCATTTGTAAAAAGCAGGCTTGACATTACAATGTGCTCACCGTCATGTAAACGTTTGACTCGTTTGCATTTACGCTCTCCAATGGCAAAAAAATAAATGTGCGTTTCATTGTGATCGCTGGTTTTGCAAATGTAATCAGTGTGGTCGACGGCACTCTCATGGTGCAATAAAGGCACCGGCGGAGAATCAATTCGCTTTGTGTCAACGGAAATCACTTTCATTACTCCAGTGTGCAAATAATATGATGGACAAATAGGTACGACCGATGTCATTGCGTCAGGGCCTGGGTGAATCTCTGATTCGTATGGTTTATTTGATGCTAGATGCTATCTGGCTTTAAACTCAAGCTGTGCGACTGGGCTTCTTGATGAACACGTTTGCAGCACAGTGTGATGTGATTTCATCTGTATAGCCAACAAGGTGACCGTGTGTTATTTTTCTATTCCCCCAACTCCCAGGGTACCCAGCATCTGACTGCAATCACCAATCCTCAGGGAGAAAGGGGTCATTTACATGTAATACTTTACCAGTAAATGTAAATTCCGTCATTGTTTACTCACCCCAATGTCGTTCTAAACCCATACATCTTTCTTTTGTGGGGCACTAAAGGTGGAACACTTCCCAGCTTCACTAAAGGGATGCGAAAGCATTGTAAAAGTGTTCCATTCGATTTGTGCGCTATATCAGTGAGTGTTCTGTTGTCACATTACACGCTTCAAAATAAAGCTTCCAAAAGGGGGGTTTCCGCTGTGATTTCGTCAAAGAACCATTTTGGGTTCCTCAAAGAACCTTTCAGTGAACAGTTCTTATACCGTCCAGTAAAACTTGGCTGCCTATACAGTAGAAAGTCGAAAAAAAAATTGAAATCGGTGCTACTGTGCCTGCGTTTATGCTGTTGTCCTTCCTTTTGCCAAATTGGTAGGAAAACATCAACACCCATAATGCACATTGGCATGTTGCCATCCAAGGCCACTCTAACCAGACTCAGGGCTCCAGACTGTGACTAAATGGTCGCATTTTGCGCCCTGTTTTCCTGCTGGTGCGATTTGGAGCTGCCATTTCTGTTACATATGAGAAACATCGGACGGCAAACGAAACGAAAGCGGAACCGCGCTACTCATTTGAGCTGGGTGGACCATTTATCAGCGTGGAGCAATAATAGACATCGCAGCGCGAGCTCATACCAGTGTTAATTTTGACAGCATATTTTGATTTAGCTTTAGTCATAGTCTTTTGACTAAAATGCCATTTAGTTTTAGTCATATTTTAGTCACCTGAATTGTTTTTAGTTTTAGTCTAGTTTTAGTCGACTAAATATCATACGATCTACAGTAGATTTAGTCTCCTAAAATCTAATGAGTTTAGTTCAATTGTAATACATTAAGCATTTAAGCATTACATAACCGACTGTCACTTGAACTGACATTTTGACATCATTTTGTTTTTGACATTAAAAGTGTGAGATGGTGGTCCAGTGGGTTAAACCATGGAACTGATACGCAGAAGGTTGCTGGTTCGATCCCAGCGGTCACCACCAGTGTGTCCTTGAGCAAGGCACTTTACTCCATGTTGCTCCAGGGGGATTGTCCCTGTAATTAGGGCACTGTAAGTCGCTTTGGATAAAAGCGTCTGCCAAATGCATAAATAAATATAAAAATACACGAAAGAGAGCTCAAAAAACATCTATATAGTTTTTATAACTTTGTATTTCTGTTTTAGTTAGCAATATCAGGTTAAGCTAAAGCTTCAAATAAGTTTGTTTATTTATTTTTTTAATTTCAGCTAACATTTATTTAATTTCAAGTAATGAAGATTTTTTTTAATGGTTTTAGTTCTAATGGTTCTATTATAACCCTGACACTTTATTTAATATGTGTCAAATACTGGTCTTTCCTCCTGACTATGAATTAAATGGGAATTAAATTAAATACAGTTTATGGTGTAAACAAAAACAAATATATAATGGGTGACTTTTAATTATAAACCAGCTGGAAATACACCGGGACTCTTATTTTGAAATCTCGCCTTACTATTGCAGTTGCAGGAGCTCATTCAAGTTCAGATGAGGAGATAAAATATGCGTTGTTACAACCGTCTAAAACACGTTACTATATAAACATCGTAAAGTAAACATTGTCATTATTCATCAGCATTAGTTCATAAACAATTGCCTGGCATAAATGTGTGTTATTGATTGACTGTGAGACGCTCTGGAGCGCTGGATTGGGGATGTTGAGGCTGTGTGTTCTCCAGCGGTTAGATCAGCACGTCCAAATCGAATGTGCGCATCTGTTACACAGGACATCAGTTCTGACTGGATCTCTTCCCTAATCGTCCTAAAATGTTTGAAGTGTAATTTGATTGTTTAGTTTGTCTCATGTCCCATTCGATTACATAGAGAGGGGGCGGGGTTTATGACCTATACTGGGTCCGGCCATCTGGGGGCGATCAAAACGTTTTGCCTTCACTTTTCAGGACTTGTGTGGCACCCTCGGTTGTAGACAGTGGCTAAAGGCTGCAAAGAATCATAAATATGGAGAGAACGGCGCAACAGAAAATCTGAAAAACCTCCGTGTTTGTAGTCAACACTTCAAATTGAATGACCCTGAACACTGTGTTTTAGGCCAAAACTGAAAGAAACTGCCGTTCTGGTTAAGCAAAATGCTGTCGCGTATAGGTAAGAAAGCTGTTGCCAGTGTTCCATTTTTATCATAATACTGTTTGAAGAGTAGACATACAGTACGATACAGTTTTCCGTGAAATACCTACCCTTAATAACTGTTCTGTTAATAACCCTCTGCCGATCTGACTGTCCGTGGGAGGGGATACAAAGATGCGGAAGTTACCAACATTGTAACAATACAAAACGGGTGGAAAATCTGCAAAGTTACACTTTTAAAAGAACCATTTTTTTCTTAGTGAATATACTGTAGAGAACCTTTTGTGCAATGGAAAGGTTCCATGGATGTTTAAGATTCTTCTGGGACCATCAATGCCCAAAAATATTTTCAAGAGTGTAACTTTGACCAAAATTCAAGTTGTTAATCACTGCTATCGGATTCAGTGAGTCGACCTGAGAAAAATCAGTTCAGTTTGTGAATGAATGACTGGTTTTGTGAACTGAATCAACTGACTCATGGAAAAGATTTGTTCAAAAGAATGAATCATTCACGAATCAAACATTGATCAGAATCAGCAGCTCTACTTTTAAAGTTTAATCTAAAATAAAAATAAACATATATATATATATATATATATATATATATATATATATATATATATATATATATATATATATATATATATATATATATATATATATATGAAATAATTTGAAATAACAAAAAACTTGTTCAAAATAATGAATCATCCACGAATCAGACTACTTCACTTATAAACTGAAAAGATTCATTGTAATAGTGCAATTCATTGTAGTAAATGATGACAGAATATTTAATTTAGGTTGAACTGTCCCTTTAAGGTTTTATATATTTCATTTGTGTCTGCAGATTTTGGTATTCTTATGCACACAAACTTTTAGAATGGAAAGTATGTTAAAGGGTTAGTTCACCCAAAATTGAAAATTCTGTCAGTAATTACTCACCCTCATGTTGTTCCAACCATGTAAGACCTTCGTTCATCTTCGGAACATAATTTAGTATATTTTTGATGAAATCTGAGAGCTGTCTCACTCCTCCATAGGCTTTCAGAGGGACTGAAACTTGATGGCCCAGAATAGTAAGTAAAAACGTCATTTAAGGAGTCCAAATGACTACAGTGGCTCTGTATTAAGTCTATCATGCGACGAAAATACTTTTTGAGCGGAAAAACAACAAAAATAACGACTTTATCCCACTATTATTGTTCAATTTGAGCCTCTGACGAGAGTTCGCGGGAGTGCCACGACGCATGCGCCGCGAACTCGCGCATGCGTCGTGGCACTCCCGCGAACTCGCGCATGCGTCGTGGCACTCCCGCGAACTCTCGTCAGAGAGTATATAGTGGGATAAATAGTGGGATAAAGTTGTTATTTTTGTTGTTTTTCCGCTCAAAAAGTATTTTCGTCGCATGATAGACTTAATACAGAGCCACTGTAGTCATTTGGACTCCTTAAATGACGTTTTTACTTACTATTCTGGGCCATCAAGTTTCATTCCCTCTGAAAGCCTATGGAGGAGTGAGACAGCTCTCAGATTTCATCAAAAATATACTAAATTATGTTCCGAAGATGAACGAAGGTCTTACATGGTTGGAAAAACATGAGGGTGAGTAATTACTGACTTTATTTTCAATTTTGGGTGAACTAACCCTTTAAAAGTTGGATTCATTGAGTTGTTATATAGTACAAGAGTTTCAACGGCAGTGTGAAGATTTACATTTAGACTGGGCCGTTATGCAGATGAGCGGGAGGGGCGTGCGAAGGGGAGGAGTTTGTGCCAATTGTGTCCTATGGCTGGCTGGCTGATTAATTTCTGTGTCACACACACATGCTCATTTACCCCTGGCTCTTTAAAGTCACTTACAGTCTCATTGTCAGAGCGAGAGAGAGAAATAGAGCAGCTTACCATAATCTTTAAATGAAATGCTTTTTGCCCAGGAGAAAAGCCTCTCTGAATAACTATTATTTTATCCATTAGTTTTGCATTAGTTTCCTGAAATTTAAATTACTGTCTGTTTAGCGAACAGTCAGGGATGGTGCATCCAAATTAAATTATTTTGAAAATCTGGATTTTTGCCTGTGCGTTGTCAAAGGACTCTTCCTCCCTTCATTGTTACATTAGTGGTATTCTCCAGCAAATGTTTAATGCTGCAGCATCATATGCTTTAAAAAGACATTACGACCAGTTCAAGACGTCTCCATAAAACGACATGAAACTGCATTTATGTATGATACATGAATGCTGGATTCATGTTTTTATGATGACTCGGAGGATGTTCTGGAAATGAATTGGCAGTAACGAGCCAGCAGAGCTCATTAGTGTTGCATGGAGAAGATGCTCTAGGCCTGCTGAGTAAATGTTAATCACAATGGAAGACTCTATGGGAACAACTTGGAAATGTCAGGTAGTCGTGCGGCTGAGCCTGGGTTGTGGGTGGTGCTCGTGCAGTGGATGTGAGTTTTTTCGTCTGTCTGTGGGCAGCGGCTGTATTGTGACTGGGTGGTAGGATTGAGTCAATACCAGAATTTTAACTTTTATAAAACGTAATCAATATCATATATAGGCAATAAATAACCTGCCTCAGATTACATGATGTCGATGAGAATTATTTTATTAACACAAAACCTCCATAGTAATTTT
>CM042262.1:29620762-29738262 GCA_023566225.1 Romanogobio albipinnatus | reverse complement strand
CAGTCAACAGATGTTCCCGTATACCTAGGTAAGGGGATAAATTAGTCAAATCTGCAATATGCCTCTGTTTAACACAAACAGAGCTTGGCGTTTGTTGTCAGTGCACCAGTCACAGCTTGTTTGCTATAATATCAGATGCTCATCATGTTTATAGTCCTGTGGTTTCAGGAGAAAGACGCGGTCAGGATGGCTTCGTGCTGCTGATGGTGGAGAGTCCCGATGCCCACAGCAGGAGCGGGTAACGCAGGTCTGCCGACTAACCGCAACTGAGGGAACAATGAGATCAACATCAATCATCTGGCAATAAATCAGTGTAAATCTGATGAACTTCAGCTTAATGCAGCCTAAGAGGCGATCAAGGTATTAGCCAAGAGGCCATCTATTAGCGTGAAGTGGTGAATCTGACCTTGCAGGCTAACTGTTTCTCAAATCTCGGTGATACAAATGACCAGCAGCCCATGTTCTGTGGCTCCTCTTGACTCCAGATAAACTCTGTAATGGAAGAGGAAATACAGTTGTTGTTTTTTACAATCGCTATGACAATTTTTTCAATACTTTTAACAAATTTCCTAAACTCTTAAACGCACCAACATCACACAATTGCCAAAACGATTAATTTCATGCTCAAAATCATACATTGTAAACTAAACTCCAAAACGAATATTCAAAATACAATACACCAATACACTATGTCTACCAAAACCCTAACACGTTCTCTTCCAACAGGAACATTTAGTCAATCATAGCACAATGTCACAAAAACACTAGATGGAATTACAGAAACTGCATTATTTTATGTGTCAGGTCTGCCCTTATTCAATAGACAGTACATTCAGATGATGTATCTTTTGAAGACTCTCCACATTTCTGTTTTGTTGTGTTTAGTAAATGCATGCATTTTGTTTCTTTTGCTGCAGAAATTCAATACAAAAAAACGAATGACCCATCTCAGAGTAGCTTTATAGAATGCCCTTCAGTTTTATTTTATCATGAGCAATCACTGTGTTGACAATAGCAAGTTCCTATTCTTCATTTGGGAGCTTTCCTCTGCCCCCTGAGGGAGGTAGATGTTGAATCCTTAGATAGACACAAAATACAGTTAAGGACCAGAGGCATACAGTCACTGTACACATGGTATAATTATTTACACTTTGCAGTAGGAGAAGCCCTTATACAGAAACCGTTTTCCTCGAAAATTCTGGATAATGGATAATTCTGAGATTTGGCTGTATTCATTCACCAGCCTCTCTGTATGATAGCCTGTGGTTTATGACATTGTCTATGATAGTAGCTCTTATTTCAACAGTTTCCCCTTATTCTGGATGCACCACAATGCATTTTAACTCCTCAATCTACCATGTCCTTGTCCTGGCATTCCTCTCCCTGCCCTTGTCCCAATCCTACCAATACATCCTCTCCCTTGTCCTGGTACTCATCTCCTTCATGCAGGCATTTTTCTTAATTTCTTTGTGTTGCTCTATATTGTTCCTTTTTCACACAAGATAATCCCAAAGAGGCCCTCTTTTACTGTATACCATATGGTCATGTGATTGAAAGAATATCAACACCTGAACAATTCCTAGATGGGAATCAGCTGTTATTTATATATTTGCATAACTTCAATCCGCTGTTTCTCAGTAACAATGGAATAAAATACAGGGGATATATTTGTGTTTCAATTCACAATATAAACAGCTGTTTACCTAGCCTGGTTAAAACCAGACCATTCTCAGTAGTAACTGAGTTATGGTCTGGCAAAGCTTCATAGACTAATCATTTCCAAAGGGGCGTCACCAACAGGCGTCGCTCAAATACCTCTCGGCGCAATTGGATAGACCTAAAACCAATCAGAGCGATGAGGGAGATGACGTATGCAGAGCGACGGTGAAACATCGTATGCTGCGTTCCACTCCAGTTTTAGACACGCACTTGCAAACTTCCCTAAGCACTTCCCCTCGGGGGAATCCCCGCCGCCATTTAGTTAATAGTCCGCCTACTCTGCTAATGGACAAGCAGCGTTCTTGACAGTATCAGTCAGTATATATTTGTATATTTTAGGCTACAATAAAACAAAATATATGATAAAACACCACTCTACCTCTTTTAATTTTCATTAAAAAAAAAATATTAAACATATTATAGCCACACAAATGTAGTGCAGGCAATGCATATTATCTTCAATGCATGTTTATAACAAAACGAAATATAAAAAACCCAGCCTCTTTGTTTACATTTAAAACAAAACACACATTAATGTGTGCATAATATAGGCTATGATTATCACTGTAATAAATGAAAAGACATAAAACACAACCCAGTCTCTTTTTGTTAAACGTCAGTTTATGTGTGATCAATAGCAATTATAAAAGTATAAGTAAAAGGTATAAGAAGTTATAAAATAAATAAAGCAATTCAGTCAAACAAAGTCAGCACTAGGAGACTACAACGGTTAAGTTTAATAGCTTGAAAATATAAAGTTATGAAACTTCACTTTGCCCTCAGACAAAACGATCTGTCAGGGAACAAATTATAGATTAATGAGAGCAAAGATCAGCCGTTAGATCTACACAAGACAAGACGAATCATATCGTATGTTTAACCACTACAGAGACATCAGAGCCAGCGGCAGACGGCTGAAGGACTGGCGCCTCTCGGTGGGGTTAATGAGCGATTGAGCGCCGCTGGTCCACTGGAGCTCACAACTCCGAAAACGGCAGATCAAATTTTCAAAAAGGTGCTCTCTTTATAAATAAACCACAGATTTCAGCTTTAAACAATTACATTCTCACCGGAAAAGGACTTAAAACTATATTTTGTGAAACATTAACACTACCAGAGGGCTCTTGCTAAGACCCATTCGTTTAGCCACAAAAGGGCCAAGCTGGTATCAGACTTTTGCCAAAGACTTTTTTTTAGATATGAAGGCTTCGAGTGTTGTTCTTTGCTCGGGTTTTAACGAAAAGGAAAAGTTTAAATCGCTTAAAACAGACGCGATAGCGGATTCGAACGAGTGATGCTCCACGGCGGCAAATCTGCTTCAACGTCGCTGCGCTGTCGTCATCGTGTAAAGCCCGCCCCAACGTTTCTGATTGGTGCCTCGATTTCGAAGCATTAGAAATGGGCTTGAATGGGCTGTTTGCCAGACTACTTGCAGAGCAAATCTAAATTTGCCGGAAGTTGTCTGGGTTTTCCCAGGCTACTGTTTACCTTGACTTTAGCCTATAAGGTTAGGTTTAGAACATGGTGTTATCTGTTCTGACAGACAGTGTTAAAGCATTGGTCAATTTGGCAGTAAAAATCCATTGTTTTGGTCTTGGTTGAGCTTGTGTGTAAAAGAAGTTCAAGCATTTTAAATTTGTGTTAACTGTATGCATTTTGTGTAAAAGCAACAATAAATGTGTTAATAGTATAGCCTACACAGACCGGTGTTGTGCTAACTGTGTTAAGAGTTTAGGAAAATTGTCATAGCGATTGTAAAAAACTGTAATATGAAAGAAGCTTGCCACATTTTGTGCATAAGTACATTGGATTCCAATATAGTTTTTCCTGATTGTATTAAGTATACACTACTGTTAAACAGGGTATCTGCAGGTTTCACCAAGTCAAATTTAAGACTTTTTAAGACCTTTTCAAGACCATTATGAATTAAATTTAAGACCTATATCACGCAATTTAAAAAAAAAAACGTACAAAAGGAAATGCAGAATCACAAAATTACTTGCAAAGCAAATTAATTTATTCAAATTGAACAAAGTATTAGTAATCTTGCACTTCCTCATAGCTCAATCCCACCAGGATTAATATACAAACACACTACCGGTCTAAAGTCTGAGAACGGTAAGATTTTTAAATGTTTTTACATTCTGCTCACCAATGCTGCATTTATGTTATTAAAAATACAAAAAGCTGTAATATTGTGACAGTTCTGTTGTGACTGTTTTCTATGTGAATATACAGTAAAGTGTCATTTATTCCTGTGATCAAAGCTGAATTTAACATCATTACTCCAGTCTTCAGTGTCACATGACCCTTCACTAAATCACTAATCATTCTCATATGAGGATCTGATGATCAACAAACATTTATGTTTATTATCAGTGTTGAACACAGTTGTGTAAAACATTTTTTTTGGATTCTTTAATGGATAAAAAAAAGTAAAAAAAAAACAAAAAAAGATTTCTGAAGGATTATGTGACTCTAAAGTCTGGAGCAATGATGCTGAAAATTCAGCTTTGAATCACAGAAATAAATTCTATTTAAGATATATATTGAAATATAGTTATTTTAAATAAAAAAATAAAAAAACATATTCACAATAATACTGTCTTTGCTGTATTTTGGATCAAATAAATGCAGCCTCGGTGAGCAGGAGAGACTTCTTTAAAAAACATTTTAAAAATCGAACCGTTCTCAAACTTTTGACCGGTAGTGTGTGTGTATGTATATACATTTTTTGTGAGATCAAAATGACTGATTTTGTGATGGTCATTTTCAGAAATGTGCATGTTTCTTTTTTTTTTCATAATTAGGATGCCACATTTACCATATCATTATATTAGATGCACAATAGTCACACATGGCAATAAAACAAACAAAATGCATGAATCTTGTTTGACAATAGGACAAATAAATACAACTTAAATATACAGATACAAACAGTGCTTTAAGTTTAGGGCTACTGTTTGTTTTTCCCCGTTGTTGTTGTTTGATTAATATTAACGACACAGGCAGGAGGGGGTATAGGCTCGGCTATATTGGGTTGCTTTCACTTTAAGACCTACAGTAATGATGAGCCCATAGATATGGATATGTATGAATATGCCTAGATTCGGTTCACTCGCGCGAGCGCTGACCGGCGGCAAACGCCTGCAGAATCCGCGGCCAGTCTGACATCAGTCCGTGTGTCAGTAGCGAATGAGTTCGGGGTTTTCACCGCTTTTTAAACTCTTTGTTTAGTGCTATCGGGCATATCAAACTTTTATTTGGTCATTATACGAGATGGCAGGTGAGAAAGATTCGCCTTTGCTATCACGATCGCGTGAACTGGAAGAACTGGAGAACTGAAGCTGAAGAATAAAATCCGTTTGATGCGTCTGTGGTACAATCAGAAAGAGCCTCGCGCCAATAACATGAAAGCTGATTGGCTGCTTTATAAGATGCATGTTGGTCTCTCACTAGCGAAAAAACGAACTAACAACACACACACACACACACACACTCTCTCTCTCTCTCTCTCTCTCTCTCTCTCTCTCTCTCTCTCTCTCTCTCTCTCTCTCTCTCTCTCTCTCTCTCTCTCTCTCTCTCTCTCTCTCTCTCTCTCTCTCTCTCTCTCTCTCTCTCTCTCTCTCTCTCTCTCTCTCTCTCTCTCTCAAACATTGCGGGAGCATTTCAATGAGCAATGGAGTAGCGTTACATGGACTTAGGAAAATTAAGACCCGTTTAAAATTATTTAAGACCTAGAACTCAATACTTCAGCGAATTTAAGACTTTTAAGGCCTTAAAATTTTGATTTTGAATTTAAAGACATTTAAGACTTTTTAATATCCCGCGGGGACCCTGGTTAAATGGTGTCAGTACAATTTTTTTTTATTAATATTTTTATTCAGCAACGATGCTTTAAATTGATCAAAAGTGACTGTAAAGAGATTTATAAATGATAAAAAAAAAAGATTTATTTTCAAATAATTGTTTTTATTTTTTTAATTTGACAGAAAACAATGCATGTTTCCTTTCCACACACAAAAAAGTTTCTTGATCAGCATATTAAAATGATTTCTTAAGGATTATGTGACACTGAACAGCTGAAAATTCAGCTTTGCATCACAGGAATGTTACATTTAAAAAAAAAAAAAATTAAATAAAAAACTGAAATATTTCACAATATTACTATATTTTTACTGCATAATTGATCAAATAATTTATGCCTTTGTAAGCATAAGTATAGAAGCTTAAGCTTACGCCATTGAATAAAAAAAAGGTAATTACAAATTTTTCATCTCTTGACTTTTTACTTGCATGATATAAACTCGCAATTGTGTGTTATAAAGTCAGAATTGTGAGATGCTTTTTCCTCAGAGTTGCGAGTTTATATCTCACAATTCTGACTTAACACATTTGTGAGTTTATTTCATGCAAGTCCAATTCTGAGGGAAAAAAGACAGACTTTATTCCTCGGAATTGGAATTTATAACTCAGAATTGCGAGTTTATGAGAAGATATAAACTCCAAATTGCAAGGAAAAAAAAAGGTCAGAAGTGCGAGATGTAAACTCGCAATTATGAGAAAATATGTCAGAATTGTGAGATACATGTTTTTTCCTCGGAATTGCGAGTTTATATCTCACAATTCGAACGTATTTTCTCACAATTGTGAGTTTACATTTATAACTTATACTTTATAACTCATAATTGGGAGTTTATAAACTCGCAATTGCAAGAAAAATCGTCAGAATTGTGAGATAAAAAGGTCACAATGACCTTTATTTTTTTTTCTGTGGTGGAAACAAGCTTTCATAGATAAGAGACTTCTTTCCAAAAAAGAAAAAAAAAAAACGTACAAAACAAATAAATATCAGGTAAAATTGTCATTTTAATGAATGAATCAGATTCAACTATATTTAAACAATATACTTCAATATATTCAATAACGGAAAGCAAGTATAATCTTGTATTTGTGTAGTGAATTCTGGGAATGCCAAAATTAGGCCTCTTAGGAACATCAACATTGTCAATACATTTTTGCATTGGGAACGCGTTTATGATTCCTTTTGAAGGCCAGTCACAGTGCGATTGCCCCAATACCAAAGAAAAATATACTAATTAACAAAATGAGATTCCCATGAATAAAAGATGCATATGAGCAACCTCACCTTTGGCGTTTGTGTATTTATTGAGTTCCTGCTGTAGGGCTTCCGTGGGAAAAGGACACAGTTCCTCGACCCGGATCAGCGCTGTGTTTTTTCCTGCTTCTGATAACGTCTCTCTGTGTTTCAGCAGGGCGTAGTAATGTTTGCCTGAGCAAAATAGAACCCGCTGCACACTGCAAGAAAGGAGCAGAAGATGCATTTTTAATGCATGAATAGTCCACTTTGTATATGAATAGTCCAAAAGTACTTGTCAGCAAGTAGTCGGCAAGAATGCATTGCTCAAAAGTGACACTTTTACATTACATTATACACTCACCTAAAGGATTATTAGGAACACCATACTAATACTGTGTTTGACCCCCTTTCACCTTCAGAACTGCCTTAATTCTACATGGCATTGATTCAACAAGGTGCTGAAAGCCTTCTTTAGAAATGTTGGCCTATATTGATAGGATAGCATCTTGCAGTTGATGGAGATTTGTGGGATGCACATCCAGGGCACGAAGCTCCCGTTCCACCACATCCCAAAGATGCTCTATTGGGTTGAAATCTGATGACTGTGGGGGCCATTTTAGTACAGTGAACTCATTGTCATGTTCAAGAAACCAAATTGAAATGATTCAAGCTTTGTGGCATGGTGCATTATCCTGCTGGAAGTAGCCATCAGAGGATGGGTACATGGTGGTCATAAAGGGATGGACATGGTCAGAAACAATGCTCAGGTAGGCCGTGGCATTTAAACGATGCCCAATTGGCACTAAGGGGCCTCAAGTGTGCCAAGAAAACATCCCCCACACCATTACACCACCACCAGCAGCCTGCACAGTGGTAACAGGGCATGATGGATCCATGTTCTCATTCTGTTTACGCCAAATTCTGACTCTACCATCTGAATGTCTCAACAGAAATCGAGACTCATCAGACCAGGCAACATTTTTCCAGTCTTCAACTGTCCAATTTTGGTGAGCTTGTGCAAATTGTAGCCTCTTTTTCCTATTTGTAGTGGAGATGAGTGGTACCCGGTGGGGTCTTCTGCCATTGTAGCCCATCCGCCTCAAGGTTGTGCGTGTTGTGGCTTCACAAATGCTTTGCTGCATACCTCGGTTGTAACGAGTGGTTATTTCAGTCAAAGTTGCTCTTCTATCAGCTTGAATCAGTCTGCCCATTCTCCTCTGACCTCTAGCATCAACAAGGCATTTTCGCCCACAGGACTGCCGCATACTGGATGTTTTTCCCTTTTCACACCATTCTTTGTAAACCCTAGAAATGGTTGTGCGTGAAAATCCCAGTAATTGAGCAGATTGTGAAATACTCAGACCGGCCCGTCTGGCACCAACAACCATGCCACACTCAAAATTGCTTAAATCACCTTTCTTTCCCATTCTGACATTCAGTTTGGAGTTCAGGAGATTGTCTTGACCAGGACCACACCCCTAAATGCATTGAAGCAACTGCCATGTGATTGGTTGATTAGATAATTGCATTAATGAGAAATTGAACAGGTGTTCCTAATAATCCTTTAGGTGAGTATATTTCTATTTCAAATAAATGATTGCTGTACTTTCCATTTATCAACGAATCCTGAAAAAATGATCAGTTTCCACAAAAATATGAAGCAGCACAACTCTTTTCAATGAGCAGCAAATCCACATATTAAGCTGCGTTTCCACCACGGGAACTTTCCCCAGGAACTAGGGACTTTGGGGTGGTACTTTGAGTGTTTCGACCGCAGGAACCGGGGTCTAAATAAAGTTCTGGGTAAAAATATCCCCCTCAAAAGCAGCCCTGCTTGCAAGGTAGTACTTTTTCAAAGTTCAGGAACTTTCGGGGGTGGGACTTGGGCGCTGAACATGCTGATTGGTTGAGCTACTCGAATCAACAATGAAGTTTAAAAAATACGACTGATTATCCGAGGACTAGGTTTAGGCTTTATTAAGCTTATATGTGGAGGACGAAATCCAGTGGGAACCGGAAAGACGCGTGCAGTTCTTCGTCACCGGACTAATCTTCACGCTACTTTAGACCGCCAAGGAAGCGCAGACAGGTCTGGGGGGGAAAAAAGCTCCTGGGACAAATTGTTCCGGGTAATTTTGGTGGAAAGAATGATTTTTGAAGGATCATGCAACACTGAAGACTGGAGTAATGATGCTGAAAATTCAGTTTTGCATCACCAGAATAAAGTACATTACTTTTATTTTAAATTGCAATAATATTTCACAATATTACCGTTTATACTGTAGTTTTAACCAAATAAACACAGTTTTGGTGAGCATAAGAGACTTCTTTCATAAACATTTAAAAATCGAACCCAAAAACTTTTGAACAGTAGTGCATGTAATGAATTTTGAACAAAGTGACTGAAGGAAGATACCTTGCAGGGTTTACAGAAGCATCCCCAATGACAGGCTTAAAAGAAGTTCCTGGTCCCATATCAGCCAAGCTTGACACTGCCCCCTAGTGCCAAATAGAAGTGAATATACTTTAATAAAAAAAAACCAACACCAAAACAGTAAGCAATTCATATAAACAACATTCATATCTTGAACTCACAGAAAAGCGCAGCAGAGTTTTAGGAGAAGCCACGATCAATGGTTTCCGGAAGTTTCTAATCATTTGTCTCCGCAAAAGGTGAAAGTACTGAGCTGGAAGGGTAGGATTCACCACTCCCATGTTCACTGTGTCCCCGTCCACACCTTCCTCTTTACTGTCACAGAGCTGCAAGAGGAAGAAAGTGTAGTAATGAAGATTATCAGTGATGTGGGACGATTTAGTCTGTGCTACTCCTGTGAGGGAGAATGCATGCACTTTACCTGTAAGAAACGCTCGATTCTGCAGGATGAATGCTCCGGCCCGGCTCCATCGTACCCGTGTGGCAGTAAGATGACCAATCCACTCTGCAGGAGCCATTTAGCCTCACCTTGAAAAGTCAGAAATGGCACACATGAATTTAGATACACATTCAGGGTGCCTGCACAGTTTTATTACCAAATTTAAGGCTTTAAGACATTTAAGACCTGCCCAAATAAGATGAACTCCATATGAGCGGAGTACAGCAATGTCTATAGTAACATCCAAACCATAAAATAACTGTAAAGACGACAATTTCGACAACTTTGTAGTTCAAATAATATAGATATATAGACAATATTCACATTAGGCCTTTTTGTGATTCTTGTTTTTCTATCCCCAATTTTAAGACCTCTTGAAATGATGATTATGTTTTTTTAAACATTTTCTTTAGTGTGTGATGTTGCTGTTTGACCATTAAAAAGGTCTGCAAAGTTACAAAGCACAAAGTCATCTGAAAGTGAATTATTCTCTATATCAAGTCGCTTTGGATAAAAGCGTCTGCCAAATGCATAAATGTAAATGTAAATATCAGTGAGCACTTTCTCTGAACTCCCTGAAACGGAGAACAAACTGTTCAAAAGAACAAACAGTTTTGTTCCGGGAACAAACAGTTCAGAATATTTCTAGTTAAAATAATTCCACCCAAAAAGCATAAACAAAATAAAGGGGCGAGGTCTGGTTGAGTTAGTTAGTAGCAGTGTTGTGCAAGTTACTTCCAAACTGTAATACATTATGGATTTCTTGTTACTGTCATTTAAAAGTAATTTGTTACCTTACAATATTACTGTCTCAGAATTGTAATGCGTTACATTACTCCTGTATTACTTCTGAGTTACTTTCACCAAAATAACTACAGAAGTAGAACTTAACATTCTAAAATGACAATGTACTACAGAGCATTTTACATCCAGTAGAAGGCGATATGATGCAATAATGACTGTGGGCTATTCAGGCTACTAACATTAAAGCATATGATTGACAAAGTGAAGGCTCAAGACAATGCAAGAAAGAATGACAGACAGAATCACAAACGATCCAAGTCTGTTAAAAGTATGGTAGAGGTGAAGTGATTATCTGGGAATAGCTTCGGTCTATTCATATTAGACACAACAGAACTATATGTAAACTCTAATGCCATAACAAGATGCACATTTGTTCTTTTCTTATTGTTGTCATCATTTTATTCTCTTTGAGAGGTTCACAACACAAGAGGTTCACAACTTCAAGAGGTTCACAACACAAAATCGTCATGAACAAAGTGCAATAGATGTTTTTTTTAATTGCTAGTGCTATTTCGCGACGCCGATAGTTCTTTCGGTTTTAGACAAAGGTTGCATTTGACTGCATTTGCCTATTACCTTTTTCTTGTCCTTATAAACTCGAAGTAATGCACATACGTTCATCTCTTGAATCTACGGTCTTCTTCTGCCATCTTCATTCATTAAGCCTGGTTTATACTTTCGTTTTTCTCTGTAGAGCGAGCCTCCTCTGACTGCGGGTGCGACTTGTCCGTTTGGGGATGCGTTTACTCGACACGATTCTTTGAAACGACAGAGCCTTTAAGCCTTCTTTATTTACAAACTTGGACACCACACACGGCTATTGACTGACCACGAACAGGTTATAACTTACTTGCATTTTTCATTCGATAATGTCTCGCGGTCTTGCTGTTTTTTCCGTTTTTGTTTTACAATTAAATTGTGGCCTAAAAGTGTGTTGCAACGCAAGCGTTACTGAACATGTACCGAGTAAAATATCACTGAAATTTGATTAGTAATGCCTTACACTACTGCGTTACAGCAAAACGTAATATGTTACTGTAATGCATTACTTTTGTAATGCGTTACTCCCAACACTGGTTAGTAGAGTGTTGAAACTTATTATGGTTATGGTAAGGGACGTGACATTTTCCAAACACGCTTGAAGCAATTGACCAATCACAACACACTGATCCAGCCGGCCAATCACTAATTACGCTTTTCAGAAGAAGGGGCTTCATAGAGACAGGAACTAAAAGCGTTACTGACAGACTGGGAAGAGAGGTGCTGCAACAATGTAAAATATATAAAGAAAATTATGTTCTTTGAACATTTAAGCATGAAAACCTATTTTAGAAGACCCCAAAAACTTGTAAAAGGGCTTAATATGGGCTTTTTTATACCATTTAAGATATTTAAAACTTTTTACGGCCTTAAATTTGATACAACTGAATTTAAGATTTCGATCATACTTCAGTTCAGGGTTCAATTCTCACTGTTAAAAGGTGCACTATGTAACTTTTCCGTCCACTAGAGGTTGCCTATTCAAAACAAAGGCCTAGTTTGATGACGCCACGTTTGAGCGCAGAACCTTGGGACGTGGTCTTCACCTCACAGCCAGAGGAAAAGAATCGGGATAGGACTCGGGCAGAAATCATGTTCATGGATGTAATTATTAACGTTACTGTAGTATGAAGCAGAGCAGGACCAAGCGTTGTGGAGCTGAGCAAGGCCGCTGGAGCGATTGTTAATAAGAAGAGCGGAACACACGCCTCGCGAGCAGCGGGACTTTTATTATGGCATAGTCGCCGGCGCCACTTCCGCTTTTCCGGTCATGATTATGAGGTAACGCAGCTCTGTTTATCATATTAGATACATCTGAGTGTGTTGAAAATGAAGTTATGATGTTACTCTGTGCGTTCGCTCGGCGGCTGCTATGACACTTGTTCACACTGCAGTGAGAGTAAAGCGTTTCTGCAAAATAAAAACGGAAAACGAGGGGAACGCAGATATGACACAATAGACCGGCGACTCCCTCACACGTCCCGGTTCCTTGGTTAAAATAGCAACTTCTCCCAATTTACAAATAGTTGGAAACATTTGGGATATTGTAAGTACTCAACTGAACAAAAAAATATATAACACTGGCCTAGTAGTTTTTGGATATTTTACTGAATTTGTTTTACATAGTGCACCTTTAACTTTTGCCTCAATAAACTCCTGATTACTGCTTATTAATAGTTAGTAAGGAAGTTGTTAAGTTTAGGTATTGGGTAGGATTAAGGGATGTAGAGTAATGTCATTCAGAATAAGGCATTAATATGTGCTTTATAAGTACTAATAAACAGCCAATATCCTAGTAATATGCATGCTGAAAAGCATCTAGTTAATAGCGAGAATTGGACCCTAAACTAAAGTGTTACCAAGATGTTTTTAGAGACCCATAAACCATTTTGACTAACGTTGGCGTAAAATATCGCAAATTATACTGGAATCCTTAGCATTTGACTGCATGCGTTTTTTACCTCCAGAGAGGAAAGTATCAAATATGATCTGGGCGCCGTTGAAGAAATCTCCAAACTGAGCCTCCCAGATGGGCAGCAGTCTAGGTTGAGCAATGCTCATGCCATACTCAAAACCTAGAACAGCTTCTTCAGAAAGAGCACTGTTGCACACCTGCGAGAGAACACACACAAACACACACATACAGGTCAAACATAATTATAGGCTTAAAAATGTGGAGGCTTATAGAATTGAAACGGCAAACCACCCAACTCAGGAATGAAGAGCAGTTGGTGTATCGAGTTACTGTACAAAGCTAATACTGTACACGTTATCAACTAAATGGCATAAACTAAAGTATAATGATAAAAACACAATATAAAAGTGATAAATGATTGCAGAAATGCATAAACCATATGCAGTGGGCTTTGTAATTTAAAAATAAATACATTCATTTATTTGTAGTAGACTCACCTCCATGTGGCCTTTCTGTTCGGAGCTGATGTGATTGAGGGGGATATACATGTCATTGGTCTCCTGACACACAACCATGGCGTGACGCTGACTGAACGTACCACGGCCAACATCTTGACCACTGATACGGATATCAAATCCTGCATTGAATAGATATATACACAAATGAGTTTAGCACCAAATATATTAATATATTTTCATATACAGTTGCAAGAAAAAGTATGTGAACCACTTGCAGAATCTGTGAAAATGTGAATAATTTTAACTAAATAAGAGGGATCATACACAATGCATGTGATTTTTTATTCAGTACTGTCCTGAATAAGATATTTTAAGTTTTTTACATATAGTTGACAAGACTATAAAAAAAAAAACCCAGCTGAATTTATTAAAATGACCCCGTTTAAAAGTTTATGAAATTCTCAAAAAAGTGAATTGAAACTGTTAAAAATTGTCAGTAAATAAATTATCTTCTTTCTATTCATTAAAAGAATCTTAACAAAATCCACAAAAATATGAATCAGCACAACATTTAAAGGGGTGGTAAACCACGATTTCACTTTTCTAACTTTAGCTAGTGTGTAATGTTGCTATTTGAGCATAAACAACATCTGCAAAGTTACAACGTTTAAAGTTTAAAGCAAAGGCAGATATTTGCTTTTAAAGAAATCAATTTCAACAAATACAAATACAAAAGTAACAGTGCTTTACTCTTGAGGACTGAACAGATTCTGCTCGATCATCTTCACTAAAATTGTCTGGGTCTGATTCGGGCTCAAATTGGTATGGTTTTATTGACGCCATTGTACTACCCAAAGCACAGTCTACTGGTAAAGGGAAGGGGCGTGACGTTTCCGACAAACGTGCACTAGGCGGTTAGCGAATCACAACACACTGGGCCAGCTAACCAATCTGAGCCCATTGCGTATTTTTGAGAGACTGGCTTCATACAACCCGGAAACCATCAGACCGTTTTTACAAGTAGGGACAGAGCAGTGAAGAATAAAGGTAAAATATATGAAAAATAATGCATTTTTTTAAAAACGAAGCATGAACACGTTACAGTGCACCCCACAAACACAATCAAGCCTTCGAAAGAATGTGTTTTACCACCCCTTTAATCGATAAATGATAATCAGAAATGTTTCTTGAGCAGCAAATTTTACAATGACTTCTGAAGGATCATGTGACACTGAAGACGAGTAATAACGCTAAAAATACAGCTTTACATCACAGGAATAAATTACATTTTAAAACATATTAAAATAAACAACAGGTATTTTTAATAGTAATAATTTCCCCAAAATATTTTTACTGTTTTTTTGATCAAATAAAGGGTCTTAGCTAGCAGAAGAGAGGGATTTTAAAAACTTGTATCATGTTTATAGTGCATTATAGTGTTTATAGTGCATGCGGATGGAAATTAGCTGTGGCTAAATCTGGTGTAAAGCATCTTTTCTTTTGTAAGATTAATGTACTTGCACATGGTCCCTGTCAAATAAATAATAAACTTAAACTTAATTAAAGAAAACTAATCGCTACTGTGTAAAAAATGTTTTGCTTTTATATTATCAAAGAAATTAAAATGTTATTTGGGTAATATTTAGCGTACTAACAGTAAGATGTATAAACCTGAAGAGAATACATTTTTTTATATAGAGAATATAAATTCTAAATTTATAAAACTTATTACTTTTCACTATGAATATTGTCCAAAATTTTGGAGTGCTTTTACAGCATAAGGTAGGAGAGATGAAAACATTACCCTGGCAGAGCATTGTGCCAAACGCTAGGGCTTCTGCTGTGGACCAGTCCAATTTTGTGCCCTCTTCCAGTTTCTGCAGTCGAGCCTACGGCATAAAGCATTCACAGACATGTTCAAATCAAAGGTCATCTGTTCTTTACTGACTCTAGAGCCCTTCTCACTGCAGTTTTATCACTGGAGGTCATCCAATGGCTGTATAGATCATTGTAGTAGACTTTCCTTCTGTTGCACAATGCATGCTTAAAGTTAAACTTTTCTCAACTTTGTCATGTGTTTTTTTGTTACAAAATGTCATAAACACAAAATGAGGTCAAAGATCAAGCTTTACCTGCACATGTGTCTTTCTCAGGTGACTGTGCATTTGAATCTCCTCGGGTATGTCCACTGATTTGGCGCCTACGAACTGCAGCAGAGGCGGCGCTACACCAGTGTCCCATAACGAGACTCTGTTCTGGGGCTCCACCAGGTCTCCCCAGCGCCCCTGGAGGTTGGTGGGCGGAGGGCTGTAGAGGGTCATGTTGTTCAGCCGGTCGTTGAGCATAGCGTAGCAGGTGGTCCTGATCTGACCGCACTCTTCCTCTGTCATCAGACCCTCCGAGACTAGCTGGTCGGCATATGAATCTGGGATACTTTTTCTCGACCTAAAATGGAAGTGAAAAGGAAAATTGAACTTAACATTTGAGCAATAAGCCATTCAAATAAAAACTGCAACAGGCAGTTTGGTACTCACCGTATAATTTTATACATTGCCGGGTTTGTGAAAAAGGGCTCGTCCAGCTCATTGTGCCCCCACTGACGGTAACAAAGAAGGTCCACAATAACGTCTTTTCTAAAGCGGCGCTGGTACTCCACGGCCAGCCGAGTCGCCCTGAGGACCTCCTCTGCATCATCGCCATTCACATGGATTATTGCACAACCCACCATTTTACCTAAATGGAATTGCAAAAGTATTGTTAGATAATGAAACAATGTTTAAATGACGTTTGTGTGCAGAACAGGGCAAAACTAATTTACCAAAACTAAAACCACAAAAAAACCTATTAATTATTTATTATCCTATTGTATGTAAAAAAAAAAAAAAAAACGAATCGTCCACCCCTTGTTTCAGGTGTTTTTGTTTACCAGTGTGAGGACATGACCAGAGCAAAGGCAGGAGACACTGCTTGTCGTCATTTTAAAGCTGTATTTTCAGACTTGCCATCACCATATCATGATGCAGAAATCTTACAGGTGACCTTCCTCACGGAAGTCCCTCACCAGAACTGACAGAACAGACAAACTGAATCCTATTATGCTGAAGGGTTCAACCATTTCACAATAGGGGAATAGACAGGGTATACACAGTGAGGAAAATAAGTATTTGAACACCCTGCTATTTTGCAAGTTCTCCCACTTAGAAATCATGGAGGGGTCTGAAATTGTCATCGTAGGTGCATGTCCACTGTGAGAGACATAATCTAAAAAAAAGATCCAGAAATCACAATGTATGATTTTTTAACTATTTATTTGTATGATACAGCTGCAAATAAGTATTTGAACACCTGAGAAAATCAATGTTAATATTTGGTACAGTAGCCTTTGTTTGCAATTACAGAGGTCAAACGTTTCCTGTAGTTTTTCACCAGGTTTGCACACACTGCAGGATTGATTTTGGCCCACTCCTCCACACAGATCTTCTCTAGATCAGTCAGGTTTCTGGCCTGTCGCTGAGAAACACGGAGTTTGAGCTCCCTCCAAAGATTCTCTATTGGGTTTAGGTCTGGAGACTGGCTAGGCCACGCCAGAACCTTGATATGCTTCTTACAGAGCCACTCCTTGGTTATCCTGGCTGTGTGCTTCGGGTCATTGTCATGTTGGAAGACCCAGCCTCAACCCATCTTCAATGCTCTAACTGAGGGAAGGAGGTTGTTCCCCAAAATCTCGCAATACATGGCCCCGGTCATCCTCTCCTTAATACAGTGCAGTCGCCCTGTCCCATGTGCAGAAAAACACCCCCAAAGCATGATGCTACCACCCCCATGCTTCACAGTAGGGATGGTGTTCTTGGGATGGTACTCATCATTCTTCTTCCTCCAAACACGTTTAGTGGAATTATGACCAAAAAGTTCTATTTTGGTCTCATCTGACCACATGACTTTCTCCCATGACTCCTCTGGATCATCCAAATGGTCATTGGCAAACTTAAGACAGGCCTTGACATGTGCTGGTTTAAGCAGGGGAACCTTCCGTGCCATGCATGATTTCAAACCATGACGTCTTATTGTATTACCAACAGTAACCTTGGAAACGGTGGTCCCAGCTCTTTTCAGGTCATTGACCAGCTCCTCCCGTGTAGTTCTGGGCTGATTTCTCACCTTTCTTAGGATCATTGAGACCCCATGAGGTGAGATCTTGCATGGAGCCCCAGTCCGAGGGAGATAGAGAGTCATGTTTAGCTTTTTCCATTTCCTAATGATTGCTCCAACAGTGGACCTTTTTTCACCAAGCTGCTTGGCAATTTCCCCGTAGCCCTTTCCAGCCTTGTGGAGGTGTACAATTTTGTCTCTAGTGTCTTTGGACAGCTCTTTGGTCTTGGCCATGTTAGTAGTTGGATTCTTACTGATTGTATGGGGTGGACAGGTGTCTTTATGCAGCTAACGACCTCAAACAGGTGCATCTAATTTAGGATAATAAATGGAGTGGAGGTGGACATTTTAAAGGCAGACTAACAGGTCTTTGAGGGTCAGAATTCTAGCTGATAGACAGGTGTTCAAATACGTATTTGCAGCTGTATCATACAAATAAATAGTTAAAAAATCATATATTGTGATTTCTGGATTTTTTTTTTTTTTAGATTATGTCTCTCACAGTGGACATGCACCTATGATGACAATTTCAGATCCCGCCATGATTTCCAAGTGGGAGAATAGCAGGGTGTTCAAATACTTATTTTCCTCACTGTACATACACACATAAATACATAACTAAACCTTAACATTTGGAAATAAAACCTCAAAATACAATAAATATTACAAGAACCAAAATACAAATAATAAACAATACAATACATTTAACAACATAAACAATGAAACAATGGCCCCCCTGCTCCCACTGGACAATAGCCTATGCCTACACTACCCAGAATCCCTCAGAATGGCATAAAATAAGGAACAGGAAGGCCCCCGGAACTAGGCTGCAGCCATGAACCAGGAGACAAAAGGTAAACTCTGAAAATGTCACCATAATGCTAATGTATAAGTTCTAAATAAAGAAATAAAACAGAAACTCTTGGTGTCTTATCTCTAATCTAATGTGCACTTTTAGACCAGAAAAAGGTAACCACAAATCATATTTATACAAACAATAAGAAACATAAACATAACATGGGGCCTATACAAGAATTAGGGGTTACTTAGATCCTCACAACCGGGATATGGATAATTTTTCAGGTTGATAGAACTATATAATTACCAAGTGGAGCAAAGAGTTGTTGGTATTTAAAGTTTTTTTGTTTGTTTGTTTACATTGATGACAAAATTACATTGCCAGATTTATGACATAACTTTTTATGTATTGCTAAAGTACTGTTGTTCACTGTCAGAAGTTGTAGTGATGCTTTCTTTTCCCAGAAAGAATGTGAAATGTATATTTTAATCATTATATATATATATATATATATATATATATATATATATATATATATATATATATATATATATATATATATATATAATGCATATTAATTTTACACACTAGCAATATCGTATTGCATTATTTAACAATTTATTGCATATCACATTTTTCTTCAAGCCCCACGTTAAGTGTAGGTAACATAATATTGATAAAGAATGGAATATATTTTCTTTCTCTTTGAATTTTAATTTCAATATGGTACAATAATATCCTATTCAAATCAATGTGATAAACGAGTTAGGTCAAAAGTAATCTAAAAGTAACCAAAAAGTACTTTTAGATTACTTTTGACCTAAAAGTGTAATGTAATGGAATAAATTACTAACGCAAATTTGTGTCATGTAATTTGGAATCAATAATGGACTACAATTTGTAAGTAATCTACCCAGCACTGCTCATACATCACGTTGGAAAATTAATTTAAAATGACATACCGACATCACTGCAGTAAAGAGACGATCGCCCCCTCTCAGAGGGAGTGGTGTAGCCCACTTGATTGTTCACGATGAGGTGGATGCTTCCACCTACTCTAAAATGAGGGAGATTTGACAAGGTGAAGGTCTCCGGTACTATGCCTTGGCCTGAAAACGAAGCATCGCCATGAACCTGTACAGAACAGATTATAGCTAGCTATTAGATTATAACATACTCGGCTACCATTTATTGGTATGGTTTATAATGATGTTGATAGTGAACTAAAAAAAAAAGGATGAAACATCTTTTCTCAGGACCTGCAGGCAGATGACTTTGTCTCCTGGCTGAGAATGAGGGTCAGTGGAGTAATCGCCGTCCTGTTTGACTTGCTGGCGGCCACGAGTCTTTCCTTGCGTCACAGGGTTGATGGCCTCCAGGTGAGAGGGGTTGGGCAGCATAGTGACATGGAGAGGGTGTCCCGCCCCAAAGTCCAGCTCTACCGTGGAGGTTAAATGGGACAGGACATCTCCAATAGACGGAGAGTTCTCTGGGAACTCGCTGAGACCCCTCATCTTACGGAACATGAGCTGAGAGCGAGAAAGAAGGATGCATTTAGTTCGTCAAAGCTTAATAATGGCTGCAGACAATGAAAATGATAACATTCCCCCAAACCTGCCATGACAAAATAAACCGCCATTTCCCAGAGAACAAGGCTATTCATGTAAAATGAAGAGGTGTAGATTGTGACTCAGAGGAATAGATGTTAAGAAGAAATAATGGGTGAGAAATTAAAGCAAGATGGCATATTTATATGACTCACAATGAAGAAAAACAAGGAATCAATTCCAATTCCAAGCTGAGCACACATATACAAGGTATACAAGTGATCTTCTTGTGCCATACTGTCCTGCTAGGGCACTTAGATCTTCTACTCACTTGCTCTTAACTGTGCCTCGGTGTCGCTATAAATCAAAGGGTGATCAGGACTTTTCTGTGGCTGGGCCCAAGCTTTGGAATGGTCTTCCCTATCATGTGAGGTCTGCTCCTTCATTGGACATTTTTAAATCTACTCTTAAATCGCATTTTTATTCTTTAACGATTGAAAACCTGTAATTATCTGTGTGTAGATCTGCTTTGTACTCTGTACAGCACTTTGGATCAATCCATATATTTGCTTTATAAATAAATGATGTTGTACACAATTTTAAATGTAAAAATTCTGTCACCATTTTCTCACCCTCATGTCGTTCCAAACCTGTATGATTTTCTCTCTACTGTGCAACATAAACGTAGATATTTTAAGAAATACTCAACTGATATCGTTCACTTAAAGCATAACCGACTGTGTTTACATGAATGCTCATCATTGACATAACTGTGTGTGTATTTGACAGTTCAAGTGTGTAACAAGACACGAAAAAAAGAATGGCTTGTGTGCACGTTTCAGTGTGTGTGTCAGACAGCACGAGACTGCAAGGAGTTGTTTTTCGCATTTATTAACTCTTTTTAACGTCAAGCAAGTCACATAAGTAACAGTCGTGTGCCCAGTCTATTGTCTGCTATATGCGTCAACCTAATACGTACACTTTTCACAATGTTGAAGTAGCCTATTAAAATCATTCAGATATTGCGTACCCTTGCGATATGCATATTGCGATATTTCGATAATTTCAATATATTTCGCATCCCTACTAGCTACTCCCTGCTGTCTCAGACGACAACATTTTTGTCCTGTGTCGGCCACCGTAGCTTCTCTATCTGCTTTGAAAGGGAGGGGTGAGCGGTGGGTGATTGCAATTCACAACCTCACCACTAGATGTTGCTAAAATTTACACAGTGCACCTTCAAGAGTCATCACTTACAGCAAATTATCAAACGACAAAAAGACATATACAAGTCTGAGATAACTAGCGAAAAAATCTGGAGGTGTTTTGACAGCTCCAGGGCTTTCATGAAAACTACAGATTATAATTCCGCATTTTTGTATCCCTGACCACTGACAGTCAGAGGGTTATTAACAGAACAGTTATTATTGTAGGTTACATTAAATTGTATAGTAATAAATCTGTTTTTAAACAGCATTACGGTAAAAATGGAACACTACGGCAACAGCTTTCTTGTATGCAGGGTTGCTAGGTCTGTGCAACAAGTAGGCCAAAAATAGCCCAACGCGATTTTCTCTTTATCCACTGAATTTGTACATCAGGGGAGTGTTTTGGGATGCCGAAATCGTATGTACGGGTTGTGGAAATCAACCTGCAGATTTTTTTTCTTACCTGCGGCAACAACTTAAAGTAGCCCAATTCCACAGGAAAACAACGGACTTGGCAACACTGCTTGTACGTGACAGTATTTAGCTTAGGCACAACTGACAGAAAGGTTTCTTTCGATTTTTCCCCTCGGTTTGTGTTGGTGGTCATCCAGTTTGAAATGTTGACTACAAACACAGAGGTTTTTCAGATTTTGTTGCGGCGTTCTCTCCATATTTTCGATTATTTTTTTTGCAGCCTTAAGCCACTGCCTACAATGCACTGGATCCTCACTGGAAACCGAAAGTAACTCATTCCCGCTAAACGTTAACTCTTTGAATTCTCGTATTGTTCCCAGGTGCAAGTCGACACCCTTATAGCTAAAAGTTTGGTAAGAAGCATTTCCTACTTAAGCAAGGTGGTATTTGACACTGGTCAAGCATATCCATAACAGACTGGTGGGAGTGGCCTTGGATGGCATACATCGTTGTAAATTTTATTCCTTTTCCTTTAATATTATTACTTATGTCTCAAGCTACCTTTAAAGGTGGTATATAAAAAACAAATATGATTTCCTAATTTACAGCATAACCTAAAACTGTTCATTTCCAGGTTTAAATTAAAACAAAAATCCCAAATTTTCTAGGGCTGTAATCTCCCAGTCGATTAGTCGATTATTAGTGGATACGTTCTGGCTCGACCAATATTCTGATTGGTCGATTTTTTGCCAAGATCAGTTTTGCCACGCCACGTTCATTTCATCAGGTGGAGAGCACTAATTGCTAATGGGGGTGTTTTCAGAGCACCCCTCTTTCACAGGTAACAGTCTGTCTTCAGAACAACCCCTTGTTTTTACTTATTTTGGATTAGCCCAACCCACTGGTGAAGAGAAGTCTCTCGCTGGTCCTTTGTTTTTCATTCCCCGCTGGCTCAAATGCACGCCCATAGCGGTAAACTTGAGGAACGCCCATCAACATACACATGAGGGGGAAGCGTCACAACACCACGCTTCAGTCGTGCTGCAAAAGTGGATCTGTACTGTCAGTTTTGCAGCGTTCATTTCATCAGGTGGAAAGCACTAATTGCTAATGGGGCTGTTTTCAGAGCACCCCTGTTTCACAGGTAACAGTCTGTCTTCAGAACACCCCTTGTTTCCACTTCTTTTGGATTAGCCCAACCCACTAGAGAAGAGAGACAGATTGAAGAAGGCTAGTTTGCTGTATATTATTTATTTAATTGTGAGAGCGTTTTTTCTGCTCTTGATCTGGGTTGTTTAATAAATATTCCTTTTTTATTAAAGTGGACGTGCCTTTAGTGTTTAAGAGTAAAAGCTTTAAGTTAATAGTCTATTCGTGTCTCACCCGCGAAGCTGAGCTGATCCTATGCTCGAGCTGCACAGAGCGGCTGAAATGATAGTGTCTGTCAGTTATTATAATACATATGACACAAACAATTGTCTAAATTATGTTGCATATTCCTCAAAAGTTCTTGTGATGATATCACTAGTTGACAACATAGTAGCCTACTATATTTTGGGAAATCATAGGCTATGATATTGCGCAGGTGCACGTGATGCAATTCTGTCAGAGCTGAAAGACTCGTGTGTCAGACTCATTTCAGTGCAAAATAATCAGCTCAAAAACTATTTAATATACTGCAAATAGCCTACTAGTTTTTTATGTTTATTTATAATTAATTTATTCTAATTAATTTAGGTAGACAACAAGGCTACCAAGTACTGCGCACAGTGTGCAGCTAATTAATTTAACGTTTTTTTTCCTAACATCATTTTTAGTAAAATTTTAGTCTAAAATTTCAGGACTTCAGTCGACCAAGATTTTCTTTGGTTGATTACAGCCCTAAAATTTTCAATGCGTCCTCATTTTGTGGAGCCTACTCTACAGTATATGTTACAGCATCAGGCTGTCTAGACATGTTTTAAAATGTACAGTAAGCCGGTGTCCTGACATGTCATGCTACACGTCAGAATGTCCTACCAGGGCTCACTGGGCATGTGCATATCAATATCGCATAATTTTTTTAAAAATTAAATATATGCATTGTTTTTTTTAAGGCTAGGTTTAGGGTAGGGGTAGGTATGGATGTTAATTAAGCCTCAAACGACATGCATATGATACTGGTAGAACAATGATAGGTAGCATTTCTTGCTGTCGACTTGTGTTACCTACTGTTTTAATGGATGGTAGCAAAATCTGAGTAAGTAGGACAAATCGACAGAACACCCGTCTTGTGTAGTTTGCCAACAGCAACTATAAGTATTAACCTCTGGGGGAAACTGCAGTAGTCCAGTGAGGAGGTTGAGACGCCCGCGGTGAGGCATTCCCATGATCACGTCCGTCACGCCGTTGTACGCCGCAGAGCGGAACAGCTCGTAGAAAAATCCCATCATGCTCTCTGCTCCCTCACCTCCATATCGTTTCACAGTAGCAAACTTAGTGCCTAAAAAGTGGTCAAATTCCTTTAAAAAGACAACAGAGGAGATGTAAAACTGCTGATGCCACTGAAATCAAATAGGCTATGCAATGATTTACATGTTAGTCAAGATATAACACACATCATGTGTCATGTGGGGGGCATGCAAAGGACAATAAAATTGACTAAATGTCTTACCTGTGATTCAAGCATTAGTTTAGCCAGCTGTCTCCTCTCTTCCGGTGAAAACGCCTCTTTCTTCAGCTCCTCGAATCGGTCAGTGAACCATTCTCTTTCCTGTAAGCTCTGGAGCTGAGTGGTTTCCACTGAGATTCCCCCACAGTACGTTCTCTCCAGGTAGGCCATAACCTCTTCTGTGGTCGCCTCGGCTTTCCCAAAATGCCGCAATCCTGGAATTTTTATAAGAATCGTTCAACTTCGGAACACAAATGAAGATCTTTTTGATGTAATCTGAGCGCTTTCTGTCCCTCCGTTGACAGGTATGCAACTACCACTTTGATGCTTCCAAAAGTTAATAAAGAGATCGTAAAACTAATCCGTATGAATGGAGTGGTTTAGTACATTTTGTTTTTAAAAGACACGATCGCTTTATATGATGAACAGATTGAATTTAGGCTTTTATTCACATTTAAAAGTTGACCAGCGAGCAAACAGAAGCACAACCGAACCTGCTTGACATACGAGAATGAACCTCATTGGTTCTTGCTGAAGGTCAAACGTGCTGCGTTACACAAGAATGAACCTCATTGGTTCTTGCTGAAGGTCAAACGTGCTGCGTTACACGAGGATGAACCTCATTGGTTCTTGCTGAAGCTCAAACGTGCTGCGTAACACGAGAATTAACCTCATTGGTTCTTGCTGAAGGTCAAACGTGCTGCGTAACACGAGAATTAACCTCATTGGTTCTTGCTGAAGCTCAAACGTGCTGCGTAACACGAGAATTAACCTCATTGGTTCTTGCTGAAGGTCAAACGTGCTGCGTAACACGAGGATGAACCTCATTGGTTCTTGCTGAAGCTCAAACGTGGTGCATAACACGAGGATGAACCTCATTGGTTCTTGCTGAAGCTCAAACGTGCTGCGTAACACGAGAATGAACCTCATTGGTTCTTGCTGAAGGTCAAACGTGCTGCGTAACACGAGAATGAACCTCATTGGTTCTTGCTGAAGCTCAAACGTGCTGCGTAACACGAGAATGAACCTCATTGGTTCTTGCTGAAGCTCAAACGTGCTGCGTAACACGAGAATGAACCTCATTGGTTCTTGAGGAAGCTCAAACGTGCTGCATAACAGGAGAATAAACCTCATTGGTTCTTGCTGAAGCTCAAAAGTGGGGCATGTTCAAGTTCAAACTGGTGCATAACGTTTTGCTCCGGTTTCCGGGTTGAACAAGTTTTCTGGGTTTGGTGGGTGTGTCAAATATGTCAGCCCAATCAGCAGCAACATGTATATAAACCACACGGTATTAAAGAGACAGTTCGCACAATGGGTCCAAGTAAAGTTGTTTACAAAGGTGTCAGCTATAGCGTACAGTATACGCAACAATTGAAGATATTAGAAGACATGATTGTCGTAAGAGTTTTATAGTGAAAAAATATAGCATATCAACATGATGATGTAGATGTGTTTTAACTTCATTGCAAGGAAAGTTTATGTATTATACCAAATTTCATACACAATGATAATTAAGTGCTTTACATAAACATGAGAAAGAAAATACAAGGTATTAAAAAAAAGTAATAGAATGAACCTCATTGGTTCTTGCACGAACACATGCTTGAGCATGAATTTTCATATTTGGGTTAACTAATTTAACCTCCATTGAACCCTGAACATTCCTTTAGTAAAACGTAAGTAGTTTACAATCAACTTCAAAACTATGTACAAGGACACAACCAGAAACTAACCAGTAGTGTTGAGGACTCCCTGAACGGCTCCATTCAGCAGGCAGATCTCCGGCACGCTGTCCAGCACAGGTGTTTTGGGAAGTAAGGGGTTAATTTTAGCTACTTTGTGTCCATGTGCTCGATAGGCCTCCACCAATCTCGCCAGCCCGTGATCTGTTTACACAAGACAGCCAGCGAGTGCTACTTGAAATACAGTAACAGGCTTCATAGCGTTGCAGATCTTGCTTTGCATATCTAATATTTTTGTAGGTTTACGCATGCAACGTTAAGAAGTAGTAATTGCTGCTACCAAAGCATGACCACAACATACATCAAAGGCAGTTTACAATCTGTAAATGCGTCAACCTTGGTTAAGCGCGGAAGAGGTCTGCGGAAGCCCAGCGTCTCTCTCCGGAGTCTCTCTCGGTCTGAAACCGTACACTCCCCGGTGAGTGTGGTAGAAACTCGCTAAAAAAGGCCGTCTGGCACCGAAAGAACGGTGCAGAACTCGATGGAGGTTTATAAGCATAATACTTGCTGACAGGGTGGAAATAAATTAATTAGACTGAGTTAAAAGACGATACAAAGTTTACCCAATGAGCCACGAATCTTAGAGCGCGGCCATAATAAACGATAGCGGTGTCCAATTCGTGGACGAATCATTCTTGTGAATCGAATCTTCTAAATGAATCAGCCGTATGAACAACTCGTTCATGAAATGGATAGAATGAGTCAGAGCGGTTCCCGAGTCAACAACTAACTAGCGTTTATAGGGCCTAGTAGTACTGATATAAAACATGTCAAACTTAAATGATTACAAATATCACGTAAACCCAATTTTATCGCCTTAATTAGCAGTTAGAATGAGCTGATTTTTAAAATTGCTATTAGACAGTAAATGCGAGAACCATCTATACTATAGACTTAAGGAATTCAACTCACCGACTCCTTGAACCGACAACCGTGTCGACTCCCAATGAAAAGAGCGGACGATTTGACCAAAGGAGCGAAATTTTACAAATAAAACGCTCTGGAAACTGTTTAAGCATTGGCTGTAGGCTATATGATAATTTTAGTATCAACAACACATATATAAAAATAAAGAGATTTTTAATGAATTACATTTAATGAAAACATGCAAAAATATTTTCAGCAAATAAAATAAAAAAATAGTATTGTCTATAATCTATAATAATGACTGATATTTAGAGCATGTATAGGACTAGGCTTACTTGTGTAACAGAGTTGATTAAACGAACAGGTTCTTTAACATGAACTGTTTGAAAGAATCGATTCGCGAAAATGAGTCTGACTGAGCGTCACAAATGACTAGTAGCAGGTGGGAGGTGATGATTTACTCGTCGCCTATTGGCTGGAATTGAGGCTTTGGTTTGTAAGAGGGTTTGGATAGGTCAACTGGTTTATGCCTTTGCAGAAAGTGTGTAGTATGTTAGAAACTTCCAGACAGGTGTGTGCGTGTGTGTGATGAATGAGAGACGTTTCCAAGAAGTTGAGGACACTTACAGTATGACAAAGATAGCTTGTTTATTAGTGATGTTGACTTTCTCAAGGAGTTTTTTAACTGCACAAACATGTAAGCGTTTCAAAAGGCGAAAGAGTGTATTGTGAAACTGTGTAGGCCTATTTTGACATTTCTACTGGAACATGGAGGATTTGTTACAAAATCTGATTAACCTTTAAAATGGCATGAACATATAGCCTACCTCAGACATTTGTATGCATTGCTATTTTTTAATACATTAGAATTAAAATAATACAATTTTGAGTTTTTCCTTCCCATTTTTGCTTATATTTTTAACCTAAAGCTCAGCATCCTAGTCACAGCATGGTGCCATGTTACCTTTGAATAATGATGGTGAGTAGACATTTTTTCACCAAGTCACATGACCTGAGTTATTTACAGGCGCCTCTTTTTAATATTCTCATAAATTAGGCTATTCGCTCACTGTCCCTTATCTCTGGTGATATCTGTATCCTCCCGGATACATCAGCAATTTAATAATAATTGTTAAAACATTAAATAAAGTAACATTTTACATGATAAATATCATGTTTTTGCATTAGCAATTGAACATTCTTGTGACTTTTGTAGTAAATGTATTGTTGTATATTTAATCAATAATATGGATAATTAATTTTTGTGACTATTCTAAAGAAAATATAGACAATGAGAACATGTTTACATTATATTTGCTTTCTTATTTTTATTATTTTCTAAACAGTCTTCTTTGAAACATAAAAGTGGGCCAATATGAATATTGAATAAAAGTTATCTTTGCTTTCTTCATTTTTTATGTGTCTAAATATTTAATTCGAATATTACTGTAAAATATTATTAGTGTCTACAAAAAAAAAAGACACACTTTGGTTCCACCTATAGGCAGACGTAAAGCATTGCAGGCTCTCACATCTCAGAAATGCCATTACAAGTACAGATAATATGATTTAACTTATACATTAGTCAATTTAGATCTCTATCAACATCTATTTTAGAGGCATTTCTGTTGCAGTGATTCCACTTGAGGGCTGGTGTATCTGGTCCCCGATCAGCCTAAAACTTCTCTAATGGAAAAATAAAAGCTTTTCTCATTAATATTCAGAGTTGCCCATAAGGCACAGTGAGATTGCCTAAGTTCACAGATATTTCATATGTATGTATTATTTCCCTTTCATAGTTCTGCGTTTGGGAGGAAGCACACAAATGTCCCCGAAATGTAACAAATCACCTCCTCCACAGTCAACTCTCCACACACATGGTCATACATGCCTCTCAGGCAAATGTGTCCTGATTTGAATCATGCACATCCTCCTCGTTGTCCTCTTAAAACAGAAACGGAGCAGTTCACAAGCTGAGCTCCAGCACACAAGGTTACCTGCTGCTCATACAAATAGGACAACGTGTGCATGACAACCTGTTTTAAAACTTACTAGTGTCTGTTGTTATGTTACTAAACTCTAAAAAAAATGGGGCTATATGGCACTAAAAGTGGTTCTTGGCTCGTGGCCTGGTCTGATGAATCAAGTTTTCTTTTACATCACGTGGATGTGTGTGTCGCTTACCCGGGGAACACATGGCACCAGGATGCACTATGGGAAGAAGTGTGATGCTTTGGGCAATGTTCTGCTGGGAAAGCTTGGGTCCTGCCATCCATGTGGATGTTACTTTGACACGTACCACCTACCTGAGCATTGTTGCAGGCCATGCACACACTTTCATGGAAACGGTATTCCCTGGTGGCTGTGGCTCTTTCAGCAGATACTGCGCCGCCACAAAGCAAAAATGGTTCAGGAATGGTTTGAGGAGCAGGTGAGTTTGAGGTGTTGACTTGGCCTCCAAATTCCCCAGATCTCAATCCGATCGAGCATCTTTGGGATGTGCTGAACAAACAAGTCTGATCCATGTAAGTTGCGCCCTACCTCGCAACTTCCAGGACTTAAAGGATCTGCTGCTAACATCTTGGTGCCAGATACCACAGCACACCTTCAGGGGTCTCAGCTCAGCTTTCATTTCACCCAGACAACCTCACAGTAGCTGCACGAATCTCCAGCTGTCTGGCTGACATCTCGGCATGGATGAGAAAACATCACCTGCAGCTCAACCTGGCAAAGACTGAGTTTCTCATCTTCCCCGCCAGTCCCACCATACAAAATGACTTCACCATCCAGTTAGGTATATCCTTGATTTCCCCATCAAAGTCAGTCAGAAATCTTGGAGTAACATTTGATGACCAGCTGTCCTTCAGAGAACACATTTCTAAGACAGCTCGCTCATGCCGGTTTGCGCTCCACAACATCAGGAAGATTAGACCGTTCCTAACAGAGCACGCAACACAGCTTCTTGTCCAGGCCCTGGTTATTTCTAGACTTGACTACTGTAATGCGCTTCTGGTTGGACTCCCCTCTTGTGCGATCCAAACACTTTGTATGATCCAGAATGCAGCAGCACGTCTTGTCTTCAACGAGCCCAAGAGGACCCACGTCACACCTCTCTTCATCTCTCTGCACTGGCTACCACTCGCTGCTCGCATCAAGTTTAAGGCGCTGACGCTTGCATACAGAGCCACTACGCGCTCTGCTCCTGCTTACTTTGACCCCATCCTACAAATCCACACCCCCACCAGAAGCCTTCGCTCAGCAAAGGAACGACGGCTTGTGGTACCATCACAGAGGGGGAAAAAATCCCTTTCCAGAACATTTTCATTCAACGTTCCCAGCTGGTGGAACGATCTTCCCAACACCATCCGAAACGCAGAATCATTGACATCATTCAAAAGTCAACTTAAAACTCAGCTCTTCCGTGAGCACTTAATCTCATATAAAAAAATTAATTAAAAAAAAAACCCTTCCTTTCCTCTTTCTCTTCCTTCTTCCCTCCCTACTCTAGCCTGTGCTACACTGAGCAATGTACACGGTCTCAGGATTTCAGGCTCTTATTGCGCTTCTCGACTCTTCATGACCTATCGCTTCATGTATCCCCAAGTTGTAAGTCACTTTGGATAAAAGCGTCTGCTAAATGCATAAATATAAATGTAAATGTAGCCTATAAACACACACACTAACTTGTATCTTAGATGCGATTAATCGACTTGACAGCACCACTAGTAAATTAAAGTCGTTTGAATAGTTGTTGAATGTAAGATGTTTTGAAAGACAAAGAATGCATTGCTCAGTGATGTTTTCAGTATAGGGTGAGGAACACAACAATGGGTACTAGATTGTTTTAATGACTACATGTTAAAACGGCTTGCCATACACAGTGTGGTCCACCCCGAGAACGTGTTGCGTTTTTGTTCTCGTGGAAACACATTTGAGATTGAGCTCTGTATTGTGAATGAAAGACCCTCCCTTGTTGCTGCGACGCCTGTTTCTTCCACACCATCGATTCTGAATACCTTTTTGAAGGCCACTAGAATTGCTGGAGGCAAGATCTGATGCTGGTGGTTTGTCCGTTTGTTCTCAAAGAAAACGGACGAGTAGCGTTTTTTTCTTCTTCCAGGGGAAGCTGTAACACAATAGGGGCACTGGAGTTATGAAGGCTCGACGGATGACTGGCGCTGTCCGTTCAGCACCAGCTCGCGCTCAATGACACCATAAATAACCTGTCTGACACCCTCAAACCCGAGCCTGGGGTCAGGATATTGGGTTATTTCAAGGAAAACGCGTTCGCATCAGTCCTTAGAAGTCATTCAAGTGCATGAAGGGGTTTGGGATTTCTATTGTTGATCTGACGGTGGCATGGACACTTTGAGGCTCACCTGGCACGATCGTAAACATTTTTAATTTTCTGAACATGGGTCCCAGCGGTATGATGACGGTCCGTGGGCTGGAGATATGACTAGAGAGGGACGCGATGGGACAAGGGGACGACAAGGATCGCATCGTGATCAACGTCGGAGGAATCAAGCACCAGACTTACCGCAGCACCCTTCGCACCCTGCCCGGCACTCGGCTTTCCTGGCTGGCGGAGCCCGACGCGCCTAACAACTTCGATTATGATGCGAACATCGGAGAGTTTTTTTTCGACCGTCACCCGGGCGTTTTCGCCCACATCCTTAACTATTACCGCACGGGCAAGCTGCATTGCCCGGCGGACGTCTGCGGACCCTTGTATGAGGAGGAGCTGGCGTTTTGGGGGATCGACGAGACGGACGTGGAACCGTGCTGTTGGATGACCTACCGGCAGCATCGAGAGGCTGAGGAGGCTTTGGATAGCTTCACCGGGGGTGCTCTCGACCTCAGCCATGAAGACCCGGAGCCTGAGGGGGTCGCTGAGGCAGCCGAGGGGGACGAGGGTGTCGAGATGACCCGGAGACTGGCGCAAGGCGACTCGCCCGATAACAGGTCCGGGCGCTGGAGCAGGTGGCAGAAGAAGACGTGGGCGCTCTTTGAGGACCCGTACTCCTCAAAATACGCACGGGTGAGTTCATTGAGAAATGCTATTACCTGCTTTCTGAAAAATCTGGTCTCCCAGTGTGAAAAGTGCCCCTTTTAAAAACCAGCCTCCAGACCAGCAAACCAGGTTAAGCTTAATCCAATACAGTTTGCAGACCAATTGAGGGTCAAATGATCCTAATGAGCCCATCAGTGAGTCTTGAGTTTGATTGATCATTGTGATAGACACAGCCATGTCAACAGGGTCATTCCACAAAATCGGTCTTTTCCATTTAAAACGGGGATTTTTGTAATAAATAAATAGTGAATGCAAAGTCCATTTCTGTAAGATTTTAAACATCCTCTCAAAGAAAACACCCTGTCTCTAGGTGTAATACTTTTTTTTAATGACAATAAAACATTTGAACATATGTTTGGTATAACATAATACCTGCTGACAAGGGTATGAAATAAGGTGCTTATGAATGCTTATATTTATAAAACATAAAAAAACAAGTGTGTGCGTATATATATATATATATATATATATATATATATATATATATATATATATATATATATATATATTGGGCAATCGATTAATTGCGATTTACATATTTAAGAAATATTTGCATGTATAGGCCTATACTGTATTTATATAATTTATCTTATATATAAATATAAATATTTTTATTAAATACTCGTGGATTTTATTAATCGCGATTAATCGATTGCCCAGCACTAATATATATATATATAAATATTTATATATACGCACTTTTATAGTTTATTTATTTATTGTGAATAAGCCAAAAACACATCCTCATGAAGAAAGAAAGAAAAAGGAAAAAAATTAACTAATTCATTACATAAATGAAAATAAATGTGCTGGATTTAGTTTTTTTACAAGTCATTGTTTACTCATAAATTCTTGAGATTCTCTTTTTGTGGAATGGCCCAATTGCAGAATTGTGGTGAGATACAGAGACTCTGGGTGACCACGTCTCCGAGCCCATCCCACATCTCTGGGTGACCTTGAAATAATACCCACCTTCTCTTTTGAGAGATAAACGCAGCCGCGAGATGGGTCCATAAATGATGTCATGCATTACCATATCGTTTCTGGTATAAAATAACACCATTTGCTTGTGATTCTTTACCACAGTGCAGCTTAGTTCGGTCCCTCTGCCTGATGAAGGCTATTGAGCGTCTGGGATCTGCTGGTTGGAAATAAAGACTGCTCACATCTTTGCTTGTCTATACAGATCATGTTTTGTTCAAGAGCAAGCTGCCACTAACGGCAGCCCGACTGTTTTGATGTGTGACAAGCAGCCACCTCACCCCTAGAGACAAATGTAAGCACAGATACACATACACACAACCCCAAGGCACGCACACACTAAAGATGCAGAATTTAAGGGCACTTGTGCTGTAGAAGACAAGATTTTATGGACATTTCATTAGCTCATTTAAAATGTCAGCTCTTTGCCCTCACCACTGTCCCATCACCGCTCTCAGTAGGAACCCTATAAGCTTTTAATCGGAGATGAGAGCCATCCCAGCATTTCCTCGAGTTTTGGCAACCAGGTTAATATGGGTCAGCTCTACTGATTCTAACCCACCGCTTTGGCACTGACGGAGCAGAGGATGGACGTCCTCCAAGATCTAACATGGCCAGATTGTAGAAAGAACATAGACATAGGATCGTTTCGGGCTAGGTTTTGAATGCCAACGACGCTTTTAAACAAGTAAAAGTGAGGTCAGACTGGTTTTCTAGAGGGAAATGTATTATTCATTTGGCTCTGGGCTGCTCTGCCAGGAGCCAGGCTGTCCGAAGCGGAGAGCTGCTGGAGTTGGGGAAAAGTGCCTCGGCTCCTGGCAGCACCACAGAGAAACATGAACCAGGCTGCCTGATAGCAAATCAAGCGGTAATGGGTTGATGAAGACCGCGAATGGAGATGGATTTAGGATTTAAATGGTCAAAAGTTATTAATTAACTTTTTTAATGTTTTTAAAAGAAGTCTCTTATGCTCACCAAGGCTGCATTTATTTGATAACATTTTTTTTCCTGTTTTAATGTTTTAAAATGTAATGTATTCCTGTGATAAAAAAGCTGAATTTTCAGGATCATTACTCCAATCTTCAGTGTCACATGATCCTTAAAGGAACAATAGGCTGAAAATAGGCTGATTTTCCAACTCCCCTAGAGTTAAACAGTTGAGTTTTGCCGCTTTCGAATCCATTCAGCCGATCTCCGGTCTGGCGGTAGCACTTTTAGCATAGCTTAGCATAGATCATTGAATCTGATTAGACCGTTAGCATCTCGCTCAAAAAATTACTAAAGAATTTCGATATTTTTCCTATTTAAAACTTGACTCTTCTGTGTACTAAGACCGACAGAAAATGAAAAGTTGTGATTTTCTAGACCGCTAGGAACTATTCTCTCATTCCTGCGTAATAATCAAAGAACTTTGTGCCGTACCATGGGTGCAGCGGCGCAATGATATTACACAGCACCTGAAATAATATAATTTATATCAATGATATTGCTGCGTAATATCATTGCGCGAGACCCGGAGGTCAGCTGAATGGATTTGAAAACGGTAAAACTCAACTGTTTAACTCTACGGGAGTTGGAAAATGAGCCTATTTTTAAAAAAAGTGTAGTGTTCCTTTAAGAAAATGCACTAATATGCGGATTTGGTGCTTAATTCTGATACATTATTTTTGGTGCTCAATTATTAATAATGATTCTTCAACAGTTTTTGCTACTTGATTTGTTTGTGGAAAATGTGATGCATTTTTTTCAGAATTCTTTGATGAATATAAAGTTAAGCAAAAACAGCATTTATTTAAAATAAAACCATTTGTAACATTATAAATGCCTTTAAAGGTGCACTATGTAACTTTTCCGTCCACTAGAGGTCGCCTGTTCAAAACAAAGGCGTAGTTTGACGATGTCACGTTTGAGGGCAAAAACTTTGGGACATGTGGTCTTCACCTCACAGCCGTTGGAAAGTATGACAATAAAGTTACTGTAGTATGACAATAAAGTGATTTGATTTGATTTGATTTGAAGCAGAGCAGGACCGAGCTTTTTGGAGCTGAGCAAGGCCGCTGGAGCGATTGTTAATGAGAAGAGTGACATTTTATTATGACACAGTCTCCGACGGGACTTTTATTATGACACATTCGCTGGTGCCACTTCCGGTTTTCCGGTCATGAGTATGAGATAAAGCAGCTCTGTTTATCATATTAGACACATCTGAGTGTGTTAAATGATGTTATGACGTTACTCTGTGCGTTCGCTCGGCGGCTGCTATGACACTTGTTCACACTGCAGTGGGAGTAAAGTGTTTCTGCAAAATAAAAGCAGAAACCGAGGGTAACGCAGATATGACGCAATCGACAGGCGACTCCCTCACACGTCCCGGTTCTTGGTTAAACTAGCAATTTCTCACGATTTACAAATAGTTGGAAACATTTGGGATATTGTAAGTACTCAACTGAACAAAATATATAACACTGGCCTTGTGGTTTTTGGATATTTTACTCAAAAAACTTTACATAGTGCACCTTTAATGTCACTTTTAATTTTATGCATCCTTGTTGAATAAAATTTTTAATTTCTTTTAAAATATGATATCACAGTTTCCACAAAACAAAATAAAAATCTCAACATTAATATGAAGAATGTTTCTTAAAGGCACAATATGTAAGATTTTTGGATTTAAAATATATAAGAACCACTAGAACAATGTTATAGATTTTGTTGATTTGTGTACTTACATTATCCCAAATGTTTCCAAGAATGTTTAAATCCAGAGAAATAAGCAATTTTAACCAGGACTCGGACCGTGTTCATGCATCACTTATCAATGACATCATCCCCGCGTTTCCCTCGATTTCCAGTTTTATTTTGTAGAAACCATGGAAACACCAAAGACGCTTTAATATATTATGTGTTTTATTAGACAGGTGTTTGGAGACATTCATTGATGAAAACGAATCATTGTTAAATAGCTCAACAAAGTTAGTCTTATTGTTTAAATCTGGTATTCATGTAGCTAAACGCTACAGGGAATTTCCTTTCCTCGAGATTTTGAATATGTCATATGAGTTCATTCGTTTCAGCCGTGTCTTGTTAATTACCTTGTTTGCTTTGTGTACTTAAGCCCTCAGTTCTCCCTCAGTGTTTGTCGGTTCTCTTTTATGTAACTGGTTTATTGTTCATTAAAGCTACACTGTGTAACTTTTTTAGTTTATTCTTAGCTAAAAACACTTAGTTCTTTCAAAAATATATGTCCTCATTAATGTATATTTACTTCTTTCAAGTAATAAAGTATTCTCGTAAGTTTATAATATGCCATTGAAAATACATACGGGTAAGGGGTTCGAATGAGGGTCGCCATGTTGCCCCTCCATCTTGAAAGTACATTAGCCAAAGAGGGACATACCCGTAAATTCAAGCTTCGCCTTTCGCGTTTTAACACTCTGTAACGAGTAGGAAAATAGTGTGGCCCCTTTAAGAGCGTTCGCCCCGGTTGGAGCGCCTGCGTTCTGTGTGTGTGTGTGTGTGTGTGTGTACTGCGCCTCGAGCTCCCATGTGTGCAGATTATTTCTGTCTTCTGTTGCTAACATTCATTTATTTTTGTTTTGTTGGGTAATGCTGTGGACGGAAGTGGAGTTTGTGCCGGACTCTTGTGGGGGTTCCGCGGGGAATAAAGTGCGGGCTGTTTGATGTCAATCGCCTCCGTGTTTGCATCGACTCCAGTTGCGTTGAGTGAGCTATCCGTATTTTTCACCCGGACACACGCGTTACAACTCGATGGCGAATGTGAAGAGGGGGATTGCTGGATTGAACTGGAAGCCATGTTAATCTTGGACTAAATCGGTCACTGTAGGAGTTAAAACGAAATCGGAATTGGGAGGAACAGAAACTAATATTTACTGGATGGTCATATACCCTTTCTCCGCTAGATGGGGGAAAATATCACACAGTGTAGCTTTAAAGTTCCTGTTCCAAGTTCTCCTTCTCCTTCTCCTTCTCCTTCTCCTTCTCCTTCTCCTTCTCCTTCTCCTTCTCCTTCTCCTTCTCCTTCTCCTTCTCCTTCTCCTTCTCCTTCTCCTTCTCCTTCTCCTTCTCCTTCTCCTTCGTGAGTTTGACAACACCAAGTGTGTAAGCAGCAAATCAGCGTATTACCGGTACCGGTATTATGATTTCTGAAGGGTCATGTGACACTGAAGACTGGAGTAATGATGCTGAAAATTCAGCTTTTCATCACAGGGATAAATTACAGTTTAAAATATATTCAAATAGAAAAGCTATTTTAAACTGTAATAATATTTCACAATATTAGTGTTTTTACTGTATTTTTGATTGAATAAATGCAGCCTCTGTGAGCATAAGAAACTTCTTTCAAAAACATAAAAAAAAATCCCAAGCCTTTGACTTGCACAGTGTAGATAACCTGCAAGCTGCAAGTTTTTAATACTGAGTACTCACTGATGCATGATGGGAAAGTTGTGTTTCTGCATCAAATATGCATTTCTGTCAACGGTGCGCTGGGGTATTTTTACCACGTTTTCTAAATGCAGAGCCTCTCTGCTTCTGAAGTGGATGCGGCTGGAGAACATACAGCAGATGAATGAATTGGGATGTTGAAGTCATGGCTAGACTACGTGTGCAGAGGTGATGCGGTCACCCGTGTAAACTGCATCGCATGTGTCGTTTCCTCACTAGATTCTCTGGGTCAAGTCAATTCAATTGTATTGAGTTATTTTTAGGTCATCTCCATCAGGAAGAATATCTTAATCACATTAATACTTGACAACTCGGTTACTTGCTGTGATCACAGTTGACATCGTTCTTTATCTTTGCCTAGACTAAAAGCACAGAAGCCTGGGAGGGAGGGAGGGATGCATGTAGATAAGAAAAAAGTTTAGGCTTTTTAGAGTTAGAAATGGACAATAAAGGGCAAGAATGCTTATTTGCATTTTTTTTTTAAATACATCTGACATTTATTTGATTAAAAAAGAGCAAAACCTCATTCTTGCCTTTGATTGTAGAAACGTGATTATGATGTGGTTAGCAGGCGCCATAGAAATGTTTTATGAACTCTGCTTACTTGGCAGATATTGAAGTTTTCATCCCTTTTGCTTGTTTTAACATATGTTTTCTGTTTGTTTGTACTAAAACAGATGAAATGCTGCATGAGCTAACTGTTGCAAACCTGTTATTGGACCTCTCTTAAAATGATGATGCTACAGAACCGTACCTCAATGCGGGATCAGGTGAAAGGTAGATTCTGTCTTAGTTGCATGTTTTTTGAAATATAACAGGAAATAGGATCATTTTGAGTGGGGAGTCCTGTTGTTTTCGGATGTTTGCTGGTTTGTATGCATTACACACAACAGATGCCACTCTGCGGATGATATGTGTCGTTCTTATATATACAGTAACACCTAGGAGGAAGTGAATGTCAAAAAAAAAAATATATATATAATAATATATATATATATATATAATTATTTTATTTTATTTTTTAACACAATGAGTTCTACAATTAAGCCTTAACCATATTTATTATTATTAATACATAATGTTATGTTAAGCACATGAATGTAATACAGTTCTTAAAATTATATATAATTGCATAAAATGTATTTTAAGAAATATTTAACATTTATGGATTACACTGTAAAGTACAATACAATATCTTAGTATTTGTTATACTGCTTTATATTGATTTAAATAAAGTAGTTTAATGTAAAAATACAGTATTTCTTACAATGCATAAAAATGTAATGGTCTTAAAAATAGATTTAATTTTCTTTAAGAAAAATATATAAAATATAAGACTGGTTGGCTGGTTGGATGATTGGTTGGTTGGTTGATTGATTGATTGGTTGATTGATTGATTGGTTGGATGATTGGTTGGTTGGTTGGTTGATTGATTGGTTAATTGATTGATTGATTGATTGGCTGGCTGGCTGGCTGGCTGGTTGGTTGGTTGGTTGATTGATTGATTGATTGATTTGATTGGTTGGTTGGTTGGTTGGTTGGTTGGTTGATTGGTTGGTTGATTGTTTGATTGATTGATTGGCTGGTTGGTTGGTTGGTTGGTTGGTTGATTGATTGATTGGTTGGTTGGTTGATTGATTGATTGATTGGTTGGTTGGTTGGTTGGTTGATTGATTGGTTGATTGCCATTATGGAAATTTCCAGCTTTCCGTGTTTTCACTGTTATATGGTAGGGAGCGCTATTACGCATCTTCTGAAAGAGTACTGAATCTCCGGATCAAAACACATGCAAAGAAGAAGCAGAATCAAGCAATAGCATATATGAGCAGATGCATATGTAAAATAACGCGATCATCAACATATAAATCAAAACTGCCTAATGTTACCTAATGAAATGTCGACCCAGGACGAGTTATCTACTCCACCTGTGATCTACTCCATCTGTGTTTTGATCATAGTTCTGAATCAGATCCAGATGTAGTCTTTGACAAAAATGTGATTTTCTCCGTTTTTTTGCTCAACATGTTGCTTTTTTAGTGAAACTTACCCACATTCATGTGTTGATAAAAAAGGGTGCATGAAAAAAGCCCCCTTTTTTAAAGCAGAGGTTGTGTTTTTTCTTTTAATCTATTGCATTTTCAGATATTCATTCAACAAAATATTCTGGGGGCCATGAAACTTTTATGAAAATGATAAAAAATGTTGGCGCTGGCTGGCATCTGAAATTGAATACTTCCCCATATAGTATGTGAAAAACAGTACGCCAAAAGAGTAGTGTATCCGAATACATAGTATTGGAAAAACAATAGACAAAAAGTCTCTGGATGACCTACTACTTCTGCTGAGATTCTGAAGTGCACATTAGATGGACACTTTACTATCCCATGAGGCCACGGGAGACGATTTATGAATGACTGTGAAGTGAAGCAACTGAGGCTGGTACACTCTAAAAAAAAAAAGGTTCTATATTGCACCAAAAATGGTTCTTGGCTCGTAATCATAGGGGAACCTTTTTTAGTGCTATATAGCACCAATTTTGGTGCTTCAGTGGTTCTTCAGCGGTTCTTCAGAGGTTCTTCAGCGGTTCTTCAGAGGTTCTTCACCGGTTCTTTGACTAAGGTGCTATATAGCACCTCTGAAGAACCGCTGAAGAACCACTGAAGCACCAAAATTGGTGCTATATAGCACTAAAAAAGGTTCCCCTATGATTACGAGCCTTTTTTTTTAGAGTGTAGGTCACATGACAATACCCATTTTCATACTATTTAGAACATACTTTTTTAACAGTCGCAAAGTGAATTAAAATTCAAATGTAGTTCCTACACAGACAGTACATGATTTTGGGGCTAAAGGCTATGTTTATGCAACTAGAACCCGGGATTCTTTTGTGAAAGGGAATACTGTATGAGTGGCAATTGTATGGAGTACTTTGCTGTAAATATGAGTGAACAGACTAGGCTTACTGGTTCAGTCTGTCTGCATGCATGTCTTATCCAGACTCATCCTCACAGTAATTATCATGCCGCGCGTCACTCATTAGTCTGCGTGGCTGTGGTGTGTGTGAGTGTGTTTAATGAGAACTTCTCATATCTCAGCTGTATTAGCATCACAGCAACACATCGGTTGATACACAAACACACATGCACTTGCAGAATGAATCAGCGCCATGCCGCCCACCTGCTAATTCGGTTACCAGCACTTTAAGTGAGTTTCAACATTCCCAGTTCTGCAGCTTTGCACGTTTTTTCCAAAGCGGAAAAATGAAAATGGGCTTTTAAACTCTTACTAAATGCCTGCGCATGACGATGCTTTAGAATGGCCATCAATATGTCTGCAGTCAACGTCCCTATGGGCCTATAAAGCACTAGATTCACTGAATGATACAGTGGCAGAAAGTTGCTCAAGACTGTGAAGCTCTGCTATTGTTCATTAGGAGACATGCTAACCAATGGCTGGATAGCATGGCTGCATTAGCCCCTGCTGGTAGATGCCATAACTACACCATTTGGACAGATTATTATTTCTTTTTTTCCAATGACAGGCATTCAAAATAAGATGTGAATTCTAATTATGTCTGAAAACACTTTTCTCAGCAACCCTGTTTAAAAACAAGCCTATGCTGCCATCTAGTGGTTATACCATGCATTACATTTTATTTTATTTCTTTCAACCAAGTAGCATCTGTAATAACTTAAAGCTACACTGTGTGTAGGAATATTTTCCCCCATCTAGCGGTGAAAAGGTATATGACCATCCAGTAAATATTAGGTTCTGTTCCTCCCAATTCCGATTTCGTTTTAACTCCTACGGTGGCCGTTTTAGTCCAAGATTAACATGGCTTCCAGTTCAATCCAGACACGGTGCCATCGAGTGTTAAAACGCGAAAGGCGAAGCTTGAATTTACGGGTATGTCCCTCTTTGGCTAATGTACTTTCAAGATGGAGGGGCAACATGGCAACCCCCATTCGAACCCCTTACCCGTATGTATTTTCAATGGCATATTATAAACTTACGAGAATACTTTATAACTTGAAATAAGTAAATATACATTAATGAGCACTTATATTTTTGAAAGAACTAAGTGTTTTTAGCTAAGAATAAACTAAAAAAGTTACACAGTGTAGCTTTAAATATGCTGTATTAATAAAAACATAGAAATTAGCGGTTTTTTATATAGACGTATTATTTTTGATAGAAGTAACGGGAAAAGTTTTGCAAGCAGCATATGACACATTCAGTGATATTATAGTAGATGTTTTATCAGTGTTTGTTCATTTTTATGGAGAGAAGAAACAAAATGGACTGTCACTTCATCAATGTGTGATGAGAGGGCAGAGGAGAAGAAACGGATCATGTTGTGTCCCCCGAGATCAAGCTGTTCTTGTGTTTATCTTGATCAATGGGAGAGTGAGGCTAAAACGTTCTCATGGATTAAACTTTTGCCTTCTGGGATTTGCAAGGTCGTGAGAATGCGCTTTCGCCCTCAGTTTGAAGAGAGCAAAAGTGATTCAGCAATTAAATAAGAGCTTTTTTTTATTTGTGTTGATGTACGTTACATTTATTTATTTTAGCCTACATGAATTGCAAAAAATGAAAAGGCCACTGGCTTCTGTGAGGGAGAGAGAAAAGAGGGAGAAAAAAAGCAGTGGTGATTATGTAATCCATGTCTTACCTTGATGAATTATTAACTTTTTTACCGCCCCAGCCTGTTCACTGACCGTATGATACATATTGCATGCAAAACTGGAAAGAACCAAAGTTCCAGGTGCAATGGCACGCATCTATAAGATGATAACCGTTCACTTTTGAGCAAATAAAAGGCATTGTTTGCACTTTGCAGAGATAGGTGTGTAAAATTGGATTGATAATCGTATTGTAGAACAAATTCTAGCATGGTATAGCAGAATTTGTACTCTACAATTTGGTTGGCATTTTCCGAGCATTGTTAGGATATCAAGTTGTATTATACATCTGACTTTAAATTAATTTAGAACATAATTACTCAAGAGCTGCAGGAAATATTGTATATGAAATGAAAAAATGAATCTATTTCACACGTTTAAGAGCCTTACAAAGAAGAACCAGGCACTGTTACAACATCAACAATACAAAATTGAAATATTGGCAATTTACTCTTGTTTTTCATCAGAATATTATTTTTAAAGGAACACTCCCCTTTTTTTGAAAATAGGCTAATTTTCCAACTCCCCTACACTGTAAAAAAAAAAAAAAGTTGAGTAAACTTAAAAGTTTAAGGCAACTAGCAGCAGAACATTTTTCTCAACTTAGGGTCAATTAGTTGTACACACTTTTTTCATGTTAAATAGTTGAATAAACTTTAAAAGCTGAATTTGTCATACAAAAACATAAGTTGGATTTTTTACAGTGTAGAGTTAAACAGTTGAGTTTTACCGTTTTCAAATCCATTCAGCTGATCTCCGGATCTGGCAGAAGCACTTTTAGCTTAGCTTAGCATAGATCATTGAATCTGATTAGACTGTTAGCATCTGTTTAACTCTAGGGGAGTTGGAAAACGAGCCTATTTAAAACAAAAGTTGAGTGTTCCTTTAACAGGCATCAATGGCGAAAGATGCTTTTTGCTCCATTTCCTCCATTTGAAATTTGACCCGTAGAAAAGGCTTTTGAGTTATGGAAATGGGCCATTTCCATAACTCAACAGCTTTTTCTACCGGTCAAATTCAGATCATATCTGATCCGATTGGTGAAAGCCCTTATTTATGGCCGTTTTTATGTATGTGCTCCCAAGCTTCCTCAGACAAAACGCTTCTCCTCCCCACAAACACAGGAAGCGAAGCACATCTAGGGAATAGTGTCTGTTAGACTAAGCACTGGCTGACCCAGTTATAAACCGCCTGTGGAAGAATTTATGTGATAGAATGAACTGAAGAACTGAAAGGTGTTGCCAGCCGCCAAAACCAGAGGCAGATCAGGGTATAGAAGGTGCTTTAAAATTTCATGAAAACATGGGCAAAAAACATTGTTATTTGATACTAGCTTGCATTTTGTAAGCATGAATGAAAAGCTCCCAACTATAAGCATTAAACTTTGGCTTTTGACGTTGACACTGTTTGTACAAATGGCATGAATAATTCCTCAAACCATGCGGATTATTAAGGTGAATAGTGCTATTACTCTTCTAAGTGATCTGACTCACTATTTCTGCCTGCCTGGCGGAAGATAAAATGGGTGAGAAAATCCCATTCATTTACTGTACATTAAAGGTGCAGTGAGCGATTTCTGAGAATCACTGTTGAACACTGTTGATATTTGAAATCAATCCAAACAAACAAACCCCTCCCTTCATTGCTTCACCCTCGAAATGCACGACCATGCAATGCAAGAGTGGATGTCTCTTCATCATAGCAGAAGTGAAGCAAAATAATGATGATGAACGAACGACAAGAGTAGCCTATTCAAGCAAGAGTTTGTTGTTAGTCGCCAGCAGCACAGCAGGGGCCTGTACCATGATGGTAGTTTAACAAACTCAGGGTTACAGGATTAGTTTCGAGTTGACAAAACCAAACCAATCTATTCAGGCTTTGTTGGTCCCATGATGCTGATCATCAGCTTTCTCTGTCAACTCAGGCTTTGATCCTGAGTTTAGGATTTTAGCTGTGACATCAGCAGTGAACAGCCAATCACACGCTGTGGATCAAGGAAACTGAGATTCACTTCTCGCGAGAGAAGCAGTGAGATTGATTTCTCTATTACATGATTGAAAATATTAAGAATTTAAACTAATTCACACAGGAAGAAGAAAAGAGCTGTCTATGAAAGTGGACAACTTTAAGAAAAATCTTACTTAGTCAGTGCAAGTAAAAGTTCTGAAGTTAGTTTAGTTGATATATAGAGAGAATTGAACATTTAAACTCACATGTAGTCATTTTTATAGCTTTATTTATTGATTTTAAAGCTTATTTGTATGACCTTTATATAGCCTATTACTATTAATTTTAAAATTAATGATTGATTAACTAAAAGATGCATGTGTAATTGATTAAGGGTATAATAATTACTTAAATGATATCTAAGTCATTCAAAATTATTATTATAATAAATAAGCATTGTTAAAAGCCAGACACTTTAGTCTTTAAAAACCATTTGCTATGTAGTGACCTTTAATTTGGAGTAGAAAAAGGGGGAGTGGCTTTATTGCATCAGAGGTGTGTCACTTTGCTCACAGCTGATTGGTCTAATTTTAGTTTGAGATCTCTTATCCAGAACATAACCTGCCCTGGAGCAGGTTAGCCCTGGAGCGTAAGTTACTATGGAGATGAACACAGCTAAGAGCCAAACCACTTTAATGGTACCTAAAACCCAGGATTAGCACAAACTAAGCTTAAACATATCTGGCAAGCCAGCTAAACCGGCTTCATGGTATAGGCCCCAGCTCTAGACAAACAATGGCACTCATAACTCAGTGTTGGGGAAAGTTGCCTTGCATTACAATATTGTGTTACCCCCTTAAAAAGTAACTAATTGCGTTACTTAGTTACTTTTTAAAAAAAGCAATGTGTTATGTTACTTTTCCGTTACGTTTTTATTACCTGGGCTGGGCTTGTTTGTTTGTTTTTTATTTTGGGCAAATGTAAAGACGCTTTCACACCAAAATTGAAATAATAAGCCTCAGGCTGAAGGAAATGCAAATTCACGTGTGTACAGTAGAGGGCGCAGCTCAAACAAACCTTTCAGCTGTGCTGCCATTCTGGATAACGGAAGAATAGGACAGGAGAATTTTTTTTTTAACACAATCATTATTAAAGTCATTTTTACTTATGGTTTAACTGAATCATCGAAGCTCAGCAGCAAGACACTGGTCAATAAAGGGAGATTAAATGCATACAAATATTTGTTTTATTTAAAATATTTAATGATTGGAGGTTTGCATAGGACTCTGATTTTGCATTTGACTGGTTTTATCCATTTTGAGGAAAAGTGAGATTAGTAAATGCATGCTCACATTTATTCTAAAACTACCATACATAACCCTCATGTTTACACTAGTGTTGTCAAAAGTACCGACCGCGATACCAGGTGACGCTTTGAGCGCTGTTGAGCTGTAATCATAAACACCTCTGACTGGCCATTGTGTTCACGCGCTCATTGGATGTGTCTGTGATTGGCTACAATTATCAACACATGGGAGCATTTAAAAGCACATGGATATGTTTAAAAAGTGTTATGAAAGCGGGAACAGGAGCATCTGAAAGCACAAGTAGGCGTCGACCAGCGGACTGGTAGGCTGAAAGACGCCTGCATTCAAACGCTGCCGTGTGTAAACGCACTGTGAAAAGCGTCATTGATGTATATTTATATCATGTTTTTGAATCGCTGGTCATTGTAGCCAATCACAGACACATACGATGAGCGTGTGAGCACAATAGGCAGTCTGAGGTGTTTACGATTCCGCTCAACAGCGCTCAAAGCGTCACATTTTTTAAAATTTCAGTACCGAATTGGTATCTCGGTCGGTACTTTTGACAACGCTAGTTTACACACAATGCCTCTGCACTTAGGATTTTTCTCAACATTGGGACAAGATAGCATACATGGAAAAACAAAGGAACTTGCATTACTTATTTGAAAAAGTAATGCGTTATTTTGCTAGTTACTTCAAAAAGTAATCTGATTACGTAACTCAAGTTACTTTTAATGCGTTGCCCCAAACACTGCTCATAACCAATGTTACTCACGTATGAAACAACGCAACATTTTCTCTTTTGTAATATCTCTCAGCCATCTCTCTTTCAGCAATCTTTCTTCAAATCTCCCTCTCTCCTCCCCCATTATGTCTGGACACGCCCCCTACAGCTGATTGGCTACAAGTTTGTTGTGACGCTCTGTCATTTCCACTTTGAACAGCATTTAGAAATCACTTACTGTACCTTTAAAGGGGGCCACAGAAACTTGGAAAGCAACCAATCAGACCACCCTAGCATTGTGGTAGTGACTTACACTGGCAAGAACCAATCGACCAACACATTTTCTTCGGAAAATATAGTAGTGATTATGATGCAGTGAATTTTTATTTGTTCAATGAATGCATTTTCCCACCCCTATTATATATATATATATGCTGATGAATGATTTATCATTAAGATTCACAGTCTTTTTATTTCAGCAAAGTAATCAGTATACATAATGGATGTTACCTTTCACAGTTGCCAGAAGATCCCATGGCAGGGAAAACAAGGCCAACTTGCACTTATGTAATTCCACCATTCCGGCAATATTCTGTCATCCTGTGGTGGGGCTCCCCTTGTGAAATCCAGTTCCATCTGTCCACGCTTGTCGTTCTCTCTTACAGTAAGCTGCAGTGTAAATGGCGAAAGCTTCCCCCATCCCCTTTCAAAACACTCAAGGGACCATCTCACCAAATCTGTGTGGTAACCTTGCCAGAGGCTGACCAGGAGTCCCTAGTGAGGGGAACTATGGTTAAATTTATCCCAAAGTGATGGAGGGCAGATATGCCTTTCTGTCATTCTATGCTGTCCTTGAGAGCGCACAATGACCTTGAGTCTCAGCTTGTTGACGTGGCACTTTTCAGTAGCACGTTGAGAAACTCAAGACGTGACATTATCCAAGTGCGCTTTTCTGCTGAAATGGCCGTTCATGGGCAATTAGTGTTTTCATGGTGTTGTGATTGGATTTATTTTTGTCTGCTCTTAAGTTGGGAAGACCTATTTATAGCAGACCTGTGTGTTACAGCTTCTTTTTTTAAAAGGTATATACAGAACAAGCATTTAAGGAATTCTGTCACTTACTAATCCTAGTGTTGTTCCTGTATAAACTCTTTTTTTGGTGGAACACAAAAGGAGGATTTTGAAGCGTTGCATTGATCGCTCTTTGCTCCATGCAGTTACAATGAATAGGGAATGAGGTTTAAAAGTGGCATAAAAATATCAAAGTTTCAAGTCTTCTGAAGTCATACCAAAGCTATCAGAATAGACACAGTTCATCCCTCCAAAATCTCCCTTGTGGTGTTCCGCGGATGAAAGAGAGCCATACACACTTGGAACGACATTAGGGTGAATAAATATTGAAAGAACTGTCATTTTTGGATAAATTGTTTCTTTAAGGTCTTACATAATGTCTCTCTCTTTTCTCTCTCACAGTGGATAGCATTTGCATCTTTGTTCTTCATTTTGGTATCCATTACCACATTCTGTTTGGAGACGCATGAGGCCTTCAATCCCATCATCAACCGTACAGAGCCCTATAAAGTCGGCAATGAAACTCTGGAGCGTGTCTGGAGTGAGACGGAGACCATGGTGCAGTTAACCTACGTTGAGGGTGTCTGCGTTGTGTGGTTCACTTTTGAGTTTCTGATCCGAGTGACTACATGTCCAAACAAATTAAAGTTTGTCAGAAACACCCTCAACATCATCGACTTTGTGGCTATCCTCCCTTTCTACCTGGAGGTGGGGTTGAGCGGACTCTCCTCCAAAGCAGCGAAAGACGTGTTGGGTTTCCTCCGTGTGGTGCGATTTGTTCGAATTCTCCGCATCTTCAAGTTGACAAGACACTTTGTGGGTTTGCGGGTACTAGGGCACACGCTCCGTGCCAGTACCAATGAATTTATCCTCCTCATTATTTTCCTGGCACTCGGAGTCTTAATCTTTGCAACAATGATCTACTACGCCGAACGTATCGGAAGAAACCCCAATGATCCCGAGGCTAGCAACGGCACGCACTTCAAGAACATCCCCATTGGCTTCTGGTGGGCTGTGGTAACAATGACAACCCTGGGCTACGGCGATATGTACCCTCAGACGACATCTGGTATGCTGGTGGGCGCACTGTGCGCTCTTGCAGGTGTACTGACAATTGCCATGCCTGTCCCTGTGATCGTGAACAACTTCGGCATGTACTACTCCCTAGCCATGGCGAAACAAAAACTACCAAAGAAGAAAAATAAGCATATCCCACGAGCACCTCAACTGGGCTCTCCCAACTACTGCAAGTCAGCCATTAACTCCCCGCGACCCAGCACGCACAGCGAAACATGCCCCCTGGCACAGGAAGAGGTTTCCGAGATCAGATACCAAGGTAGGAACTAATATTTTAGAATATGTAAAGTTCGGAAGTGTCACTGTGTGTTAACCTTAAAGGAGTTAAGTATACATTTGTTTTCCCAGAGCGTCACTGATTTGGTTTTACCATTATATTACCCTATTTCTGGCCCTTAAGGAGGTGATACACGGGGGAAAATTTTTGAGCAATGTTCCTGGCCATTGTTGCCATCAGCAACCAGGTGAGACAAAGGGCCCACGACCGATCTAAAAGATAGAAAGATCAATCAAGATAGAAATGTGTTGCCCATTCTCAATAGAAAAGTGCTCTGCAACATTGCTTAAAAAAGTTGCCCCGTGTATCATCACCTTTACTGTGCGTTTACACCAGATGCGACTTGTGCAAATAAATTGCGCTATTTGCTCGTAGTTGGACGCTTGAACATTTAGAGTTTACTCGCTTCTTTCGCGCGTGACATTCACTTCACAACCGACGCAAATTCGCGTCATGGAAGGGGCTTCTGCCAGGCAGCTCCAGTCTCGTTGAGAAATGGCTGACATGGATTGTTTTAAAATACGGTGAATAAGCTCAATTTGCTGGCTTTAGCTAGCTTGTAGTCTCAATATGTATATATATATATATATATATATATATATATATATATATATATATATATATATATATATATATATATATATATACAGTGAGGAAAATAAGTATTTGAACACCCTGCTATTTTGCAAGTTCTCCCAATTAGAAATCATGGTGGGGTCTGAAATTGTCATTGTAGGTGCATGTCCACTGTGAGAGACATAATCTAAAAAAAAAAATCCAGAAATCACAATGTATGATTTTTTTACGATTTATTTGTATGATACAGCTGCAAATAAGTATTTGAACACCTGAGAAAATCAATGTTAATATTTGGTATAATAGCCTTTGTTTGCAATTACAGAGGACAAACGTTTCCTGTAGTTTTTCACCAGGTTTGCACACACTGCAGGAGGGATTTTGGCCCACTCCTCCACACAGATCTTCTCTAGATCAGTCAGGTTTCTGGCCTGTCGCTGAGAAACACGGAGTTTGAGCTCCCTCCAAAGATTCTCTATTGGGTTTAGGTCTGGAGACTGGCTAGGCCACGCCAGAACCTTGATATGCTTCTTACAGAGCCACTCCTTGGTTATCCTGGCTGTGTGCTTCGGGTCATTGTGATGTTGGAAGACCCAGCCTCGACTCATCTTCAATGCTCTAACTGAGGGAAGGAGGTTGTTCCCCAAAATCTCGCAATACATGACCCCGGTCATCCTCTCCTTAATACAGTGCAGTCGCCCTGTCCCATGTGCAGAAAAACACCCCCAAAGCATGATGCTACCACCCCCATGCTTCACAGTAGGGATGGTGTTCTTGGGATGGTACTCATCATTCTTCTTCCTTCAAACACGTTTAGTGGAATTATGACCAAAAAGTTCTATTTTGGTCTCATCTGACCACATGACTTTCTCCCATGACTCCTCTGGATCATCCAAATGGTCATTGGCAAACTTAAGACGGGCCTTGACATGTGCTGGTTTAAGCAGGGGAACCTTCCGTGCCATGCATGATTTCAAACCATGACGTCTTAGTGTATTACCAACAGTAACCTTGGAAACGGTGATCCCAGCTCTTTTCAGGTCATTGACCAGCTCCTCCCGTGTAGTTCTGGGTTGATTTCTCACCTTTCTTAGGATCATTGAGACCCCACGAGGTGAGATCTTGCATGGAGCCCCAGTCCGAGGGAGACTGACAGTCATGTTTAGCTTCTTCCATTTTCTAATGATTGCTCCAACAGTGGACCTTTTATCACCAAGCTGCTTGGCAATTTCCCCGTAGCCCTTTCCAGCCTTGTGGAGGTGTACAATTTTGTCTCTAGTGTCTTTGGACAGCTCTTTGGTCTTGGCCATGTTAGTAGTTGGATTCTTACTGATTGTATGGGGTGGACAGGTGTCTTTATGCAGCTAATGACCTCAAACAGGTGCATCTAATTTAGGATAATAAATGGAGTGGAGGTGGACATTTTAAAGGCAGACTAACAGGTCTTTGAGGGTCAGAATTCTAGCTGATAGACATGTGTTCAAATATTTATTTGCAGCTGTATCATACAAATAAATAGTTAAAAAATCATATATTGTGATTTCTGGATTTTTTTTTTTTAGATTGTCTCTCACAGTGGACATGCACCTACGATGACAATTTCAGACCCCTCCATGATTTCCAAGTGGGAGAACTTGCAAAATAGCAGGGTGTTCAAATACTTATTTTCCTTACTGTATATATATATATATATATATATATATATATATATATATATATATATATATATATATATATATAGCTCAAATTGAGTAAAGAGTGCTTTTTACAACTTACCGTACTGTCTGACCTCCTCACTCTCTTTCTTCCAAGATATTTCTTCCACATATGATTTTGTCCTCATTGTTGTCACTACTAGAGCAAGCTCCTGATTGGTTAACGCCGACATTTGCACGAATTGCGTTATTTGCGTCTTTGCATTGACTTAACATGTAAATCACTCAGGCTTAACACTTCATTTGTGTCTGGTGTGAACGCACCATTAGGGTTAAACAGCTTGCCACTGTAACTTTAAAGGCTGGGACACACCAAGCCGATGGTCAGATGTCGGACATTTTTGAGCATTGTTCGGCTTAGTTTTTCCACTGTCTTCCGCGCCGTTGGCTCTAGTTGGATGCACTCTGAGTTTTTGTTCAGCTTAGCGAGCGAGTCAGTGCACGAAGATAAAAGCAAAAGTGATGAAAGCGGGCAAAGAAGTCAAGGCACTAGAGACAGATGGCTGTAATAATTTGGCATCATCTAACCTGAGCATTCGAATGCACAAATATTTTCATAATAAAGAAAGTGATCAGCGTGATTGATATTCAAAATGGTAAGCCAGTTCTGATTTGTGTGAGGTTTGTATATCTGCAGTCCTAGTTTTGGTTTCCCTTTTTGAATGACAAAAATAGACTACTTTTGGTGTTTTCAAGCGCAAATTGAGACGCAGCCGATGAGAGGCTTGGTGTGTCCCGGGCTTAAGACTTACAAACAATCCCTTTAGCACTTCTTTGTTACTTTGCCACAACTTAATGAGTTTTCTGAACACTGATGAGTTAATGTAGGTCAGGGGTCTCCAAACTCGGTCCTGGAGGGTCACTGTCCTGCAGAGTTTAGTTCCAGCCCCAAATAAACACACCTGAACCAGTTAATAAGTGTCTTACTAGGCCCAAGTAAAAGCTGGTTCAGGTGTTTTAATTGGGATTGGAGCTAAACTCTGCAGGACAGTGGTCCTCCAGGACTGAGTTTGAAGACCCCTGATGTAGGTGGTCATGTTTTTTCAAAGCGTTTTTGCAGCTTAGTTTCAATAGATTGACTTTTGAAGGAGACAAAGGCTGTGTCCGAAATCGCTGTGTTCCCCATACCTTTAAATAGGGCACTATTTGACAGGACAGCCATTTGTAGTGGTGTTCATATCCATAGTTGACATTGTCGAGTGCACTCATTCAATCCCACAATGCACCACAATAACGTGTGTGCAACCAATGTACACTCAATGGCTAGAGAATACCCATAATTCACTGTGACGGTCGTGCCGAATGAATTCCTGCGTCTGTAATTTAGGGAATAGTGAATAAGGGTATAGGGGGCGATTTTGAACACAGCTACAGTGATTCAGTTCAGTGCTATGTATACATAGAAAAACTCTTTTATTTGAAAAGATCATTTTGATATGATGAGCTCTGGATTTTTAGCTGGACTGAACTGCTCTTGAGGTGGGCGCTTCTGAATAATGCTTTGATTTTAAACAAGAAACATGTGATTAAGATTTACGAGTAATTAGTGGTCTTGTTTGTGAAAATTAAAAAGTGCTAATGGGTTTTAGGAATGCAGTAATCCCTCTGTTTCTCTCTTTGTGGGTTTGCTGTCACTGAAGCTTACTACTACTCTAAGCTTTCACAGGCATATACATTACAGAAAGTCCAACCCAGCAATTAAGTGTAACCGCACACGCTAGAGTTTATGCTATGCCAGATGATGCTGAGAATACATTGATATGAAAGGACATGGTATGTTTTAAGGATGTAGAGGGAAAAGGGTTTGTGAATGACGCTAAATTATGTAACAAAAATGAGAAAATTTTCACTTTTGCTGCAATGCACTTTGATGAAGACATCTGTCAACTAAAGAGAGAATTTCAGTCCATTCCTACTTTCGGACATCCATATTGTTGCATTCCCACTTGGGAAACCACCTAACGCAGAAATACAATCAAATCCTACATTTAGGTCAGGGGTATTGATCTCTGCTCATAAACCCCTTTTCCACCAGCATGAACCTGGTGCTAGTTCGGTGCTATTGCTGGTTCGGAGTTGGTTCGACTGGCGAGCCTTCTAAGAACCGGTTTAGCTTTCCACGGAGAGCTGCCACATAGCCAGGTCTTACGTCACTGTATATGTCTCATCTTTCCCAGAAACGCTAGCGCGGCAGTGCCAAACACAAACGCACCATCAACAATGGCGGACGTTGCTTTACTATTGATGCTCATGGCTCTGCAGAACCTACACCGACATCCAAACGCAGCGAATCCATTGTGTACGTGCAGCTCGCCATAATTTGTATAGATGGAGATTACAATCGAGAACGATGGGAATAATCCATCGTTTTTAGCTGTTATTTAAAAAATGGTAGTCACAAGTTTGTGTTCATCTTGTTGCTCATGCTAACCCAGCCCCTGACGCAAGTGGTTCTTACTTCTAGACCAGCAATGTTTTGGTGATACTTACGAACCACTTTTCCTGGTTCAGAGCTGGTGCTTTGGGTGTCGAAAGAAAAATACCAACACTCAAACTGCCGTGGTGGAAAAGGGGCATTGGAGATCCAGTGTTTTACAGAGTTTAGGTTCAACCCTGCTCCAACAAACCTACCTTTAAAGGGTTAGTTTCATTTCATCCCAAACATTTAATTTCTGTCATTAATTACTCACCCTCACGTCGTTCCAAACTCGTAAGACGTTCGTTCATATTCAGAACACAAATGAAGATATTTTTAATGAAATCCGTGAGCTTTCTGACCCCACATGAGATGGTGGTCCAGTGGGTTAAACCATGGAACTGATACGCAGAAGGTTGCTGGCTCGATCCCAGCGGTCACCACCGGTGTGTCCTTGAGCAAGGCACTTTACTCCAGGGGGATTGTCCCTGTAATAAGGGCACTGTAAGTCCAAAGCGTCTGCCAAATGCATAAATATAAATATATACATATACTCCTTTTCCACCAGCATGAACGAGTGCTAGTGCCGGTTCAGAGTTGGTTCGATTGACGAGCCTTCTAAGAACTGGTTTGCCTTTCCACATGCTAAAGAGCCACCACAGAGTCAGGTCTTACGTCTCATCTTTCTCGGGAAACACAAACACACCAGGCTTGTTCGAAATGCATCGGCTCTGCGCAGACCGATCAGCGTATGATATCAAAATACAGCAAGAGCGATTCAAAAGCATAATTAGTCATATGCTATCGTTGTACTTTGATGTTATACGGCGATCGGTCTGTGCAGCGCCGATGCATCTCGAACAAGCCTTCCATCAACAATGGCGAACGTTGCGTTACTATTGATGCACGTGACATGGGCATCAAAACAGCGAATCCAATGCATTCGTGCAGCTCGCCGTAATTTGTATAGAGATAGAGATTACAATCAAGCAGCTATTAACTCGATTAGATGCTATTTAAAAAATGGCGGTCACAAGTTTGTGTTGGTCTTGTTGGTTACGGTAACCCCGCCCCCAGCCCCTGACGCAAGCGGTTCTTACTTCTAGACCAGCAATGTTTTGGTGCTACTTAAGAATCACTTTTCCTGGTTCAGAGCTGGTGCTTTGGGTGTCGAAAGACAAAGAACCAATTTGAAACTAGGCTCTCGCTCCGAACCAGCACTCAAACTGCCTTGGTGGAAAAGATGTAATAGAAAGCAACACAACAACTACTTTCAAGGCCCAGAAAGGTAGTAAAAAGATCATTAAAATAGTCCATGTGACTCCAGTGGTTCAACCCTAAGGTTATGAATAAGCGACTAGAATACTTTTTGTGCGCAAATAAACAAACTCTTCCCTGTCACTCTCTTACGCTATTCACGTTTGTTAGGCTATTCACACAGTGCAGAGCTTCCGAGTTCTACAGCAGAACACCGGCTCACTTTTGGCTGAGCACCACATGGTGCTTATGTGAATCGTGTAGGAGAGTGTCATAGAAGAGATTGTTGAATGAAGTTGTTACTTTTGTTTGTTTTTGCGCACAAAAAGTATTCTCGTTGCTTCATTAAATTAAGGTTGAACCACTGTAGTCAAATGGACTATTTTAAAGATGCCTTTACTACCTTTCTGGGCCTTGAAAGTGGTCATTGTGTTGCTGTCTATGTGGGGTCAGAGAGCTCTCGGATTTAATCAAAAATATCTTAATTTGTGTTCCGAAGATGAACGAAGGTCTTACTCGTTTGGAACGACATGAGGGTGAGTAATTAATGACAGAATTTTAATTTTTGGGTGAACTAACCCTTTAATGTTGAAATAATACTGAAAATGATTAGCTGGTTCAAGTGTGTTTGATTAAGGTTGGAGCTAAACTCGAAAGGGCAACAGGTTGGGTGGATCACCTGTGATCTAGGTCATGATATAACAGGAAAATATGGTTTCCTAGTGTAGATCAATCCAGTTGAATTTGACTAGGTTTAAAATCACGCATATTTGAAAAAGCATCAGTCTTTCTTGCAGAAATGTCTTTTTATGTGAGCGGTTTGGCTTTCAGGATTTATTGCCGTGTTGATAGCCTGAAATAAATCCTGCATGTCACCTTCCATCAATCTGTAATGAGTCATCTCTCTCTGCCTGTGACTGGAGATTTTAAAGTGAACGGGGAGCCATCCAAAGCTGCCCTGGCCAATGAGGATTGTCCTCACATCGACCAGGCGGTGTCGCCCGAGGAAGTCTTCAGCCCCGTGGACCGCGAGAGACCCTGCTTCCTGCTCACCACCGGAGGAGAACGAGCCAATCACACGGGGGGGAGAGTCAGGAAGGGTACGTAACCAGCCAATCACTGCTACCCGTCAGAGCACTGCCAGTGCTGTGTCTGAAAGTGGAGCAGCTGTCGATCAAAGATGCTCTTTCGGTGCAAATCGACCGACTGTCACTCGGCTTCCTTTCTCGCAGTCTGATAGCTCCTCAGGTCTGCCGTTGCCCTAAGGTTGACAGGAAAAGCTGCATATCCTGCAGAGCCTTTTGATTTTTAGCTCAGTCTGAACAAGATCTTTGAGAAGAACATGCAGTTTTTCTTAATGCGAGTGCAGTATCTTTTACAGTACGTATTTCAGGCAAATTCGGTGGACCGTTGTGTAAAGGTCCAATTTTAAATGAAAAAGTAAAGTTTTCATTAAAAAAAACGATGGTTTTATAGGAGCCAGTATATTGCCTAGAAGTGTGTTTGTTTGCATGCAGATTCACAATGGCGGGTGGTCCTGGTGACGGTGAATCTCACAAGAGATGCAGCATGGGATACGGGGCATGTGGTCACATGACAAGAACTCAGCCAGTCAGAAGCTCTCGATCGTAACTTAAAACAATGACAGCAAACAGGTGCCATTAGCAAGTCCATACTACCCTACTGAAAAGATCAGCTTAGTCTAGCTGATAGATCAGCATGGTCTTTCTATTCATGCTGGATGATTAAGGAAGACTTGCTGGGTAGGCTACTTACGAAGTTTTGTTGGGACATTGGTACTCAAACAGCTATGCTGGTCTTTTCAACGGGATAGTAAGACTCAAACTCTTTCCGTAATAAAGGTTAGACCTTGAGCAATACTTTAGGATAGTCCTGTTGTTTGTTCGCCCTAGTCACCCCCATATTTAACAGAACTAGCATCATCTGGGTATACGTGTATGGTTGTCGCTTGTCGGGCTGATGTGTCTGGCTGAGTTCTTTGATGTCTCTCTGAACCTGTGTTGTGCTGTAAAGCACTGTGAAGCCACCCCATGCATGCAGTAGACAGTTTGAAGCATAGACGCATGGAGGATGATGCAGTTGACTTGGCAATCAGTCAATGTCAACTGGCTAACCATGAACATAAGTTCCGTGACCGGGCAACACTAACAAAATCTACTCTGTGCAAACACACCACATACAGTACACACACCTCAGCTATCTGTCCACGTGCATACTTTAATAACCCTATTTATTCACAAGCAAGCCTTGGCAGAGAGTCGTTGTCTAGAGTTGAAGGCTGCTCTGAGGTTTTACTGAAAGCCCTTTTTCTCTTCAAATGAAGGTTATGAAAAGCCATGGAGCCATAGCAGCATGTCTGGAGGCGTGGCCTCAGTGTCGGCCCTGCCCTGCAGCCCGCCCTGTCTCATGCAGCAGGTCCACTCTCCCATCCCATCCATCCTGTAGCATGGACAACAAAACTAACCAATCAGAGGCCCTCGCTCCGCAGTGCTGCGCTGAGATGCCTGCTCACACTGTGTACCATCCATCTGTCTCTCATTAAACTCTCCTTCATTTGTAACTCATCTTCTTCCTCTTCCTTACTTGTCTACTCTTCTCTTCTCTTTCCTCTATTGCGTCCTGCTCCACTCCTTATTCTCTTTTCCTTCCTCATCCTCTGCTCTTCTCCTTCCTCTTCCTTCTCTGCTCTTATCCTTCATCTTCTACTTAATTACCTCTTCTTCCTCCTCCACTTTCTTCTCCTTTCTCTTATCTAATCTTTTTCATGTTCTCCTACCTCTTCTTCCACCCCTTCATCTTACTTTCTTTCCTCTTCCCCTCCACTCTTTTGTTCCTTCCCTTTTCTGCCTCATCTTCCCTTCACAGGTCTATCCTTGTCTCTCCCTCTTCCTTGTTCTTTTATCTTCCTCTTCTCCCTAATCGTCTTCCTCTTCCCTACTTGTCTATTCTTCTCTTCCTCTCCCTCCTCTTAATTTTCCTGTTTTCCTCTTCTCTTCATCTTCCACTCCTTCCTCATCCTCTTCCCTTATCTGCTCTTCTCCTTAATTACCCCTCCTTCCTCCTCCATTCTCTTATCTAATCTTTTTACTTGTTCTCCTACCTCATCTTCCACCATTCTCCTTTCCCTTCCCTTCCCTTCTCTTGTCTGTTCTTTCCTCTTCTCTCCTTCACATCTTTTCCTCCTCTGCCATTCCTCTTTCTTTTTCCTCTCCCTCCCTATCTTCTGCTCCTTCTATTTTCCTCCTCTCCTCTTCCCTTCACTTTTCTATTCTTCTCTTCCTCTCCCTCCTCTTAATTTTCCTGTTTTCCTCTTCTCTTCATCTTCCACTCCTTCCTCATCCTCTTCCCTTATCTGCTCTTCTCCTTAATTACCCCTCCTTCCTCCTCCATTCTCTTATCTAAACTTTTTACTTGTTCTCCTACCTCATCTTCCACCATTCTCCTTTCCCTTCCCTTCTCTTGTCTGTTCTTTCCTCTTCTCTCCTTCTCATCTTTTCCTCCTCTGCCATTCCTCTTCCTTTTTCTCTTCCCTCCCTATCTTCTGCTCCTTCTATTTTCCTCCTCTTCCCTTCACTTGTCTATTCTTCTCTTCCTCTCCCTCCTCTCCATTTTGATCTTCTCTTCTCCAGTCTCTCATCTTCCTATGCAGTTTTCTCATCTACCCTCCCTTCTCTTTGCGGTCTCATTTCTTTCCTCACTTTCAAATTTCTGCACTTTCACTCTTCCCCTTATCTCTCCTTCATTCCCCCTCTCCCCCAAACCCTGAGTGTTTAAAGCTGTGGTTTTCATTGGGTGCTAATGGACACCATTTAAAATGAAAAAAAGATGAGACAATGGCTATTTCATATATAAGATAGTTTGAAGTAACACTAAACAAACATGATTCCAGTGATGCACACGTCACCAACAGAAACTTGACTGAAGAAACCTCATTTGCATTTGCATGCCTTGCATGGGAAACTATCTGAGAAAACAATGTAAGTTTATTGAAAATATGTACAAAAAAAAAAGTTTTCACCCAAAGCTTCTTTAAATATATCTGATGCAGAGTATGATATCATTTACGATGACATACAATATATGTAGCAATTGTTTTATTTTATTTTTGCAGACATTTTTTTGCCTTTCCCCAAACTATCTCTGGTGTGTTTTAGACACCCTGTATCTGTTAGTAGCAGCAATCGAGTTGACCATCTGACTTTTTGACAAATGAATTCAGTTATTATGCAAATAGTGAAAAAAAAGCACTTTAACTTGCGTTTTCTCAACCAGAGCAGGCAAATTTAAACAGCAGAATTTCAATTACAATACCAGCTATTTTTCACAAAACCCATATTTTTCATAACTTCAGTTTCAAATGTGATTTATCTGGAGTACATACATGTATATATCACATTTTTAAACATTTAACACTGTAGCAAATCATACGCAATCGGAAAATATAAAATATCGATGTATTGTGCAGTTGACAGAAAAAAAAGAAAATAAATGTGCTTTTGGGATTACTTGGGGAGAGGTAATTGCATGTACTTTTATGCAAAAGATACATATGCGAATGACAAACCTGTAAATATGAACCTTGCATGAAATAAATTTTGTATCCAATCTGTATACAGACTCTGGTTTTCTTTGACAGAACATGCATACATAACTCCCCAGTTGCTTGGCAATAAGCTGTGCCTGTATTGTGATGTCTCTTTGATCTTTCACCCCGTCTTTATCACTGAGCTGTTTTTTTTTATGGCAGCTATTTTTAGACTTTACAGTCCATATTTAAAAAAAGAAAATGTTGCAATTATGCACCAGTGTTACTAGCTCATAATTCAGACCTGTTAAAAGGATGCACAAGCACACTTGGATCTTGAAAGGTGGGAAAGGTCAAAGAGAAAGCGTGTGACCTCCCGGTAAAGCGGGGGATTGAAACAGGAGAGCCGAGGCAGGACTAGCGGTGACCGTGCCCTGTTTCGCACACTGGTAGCATGCCACAAGTCATTTAACATGCATGTCACACCGTCCCACTGTGTACAAACCCAAACACAGCATGACCTGATGAGTTAATCATATTGAAAGAATTGTTCACCTAAAAATTAAGATGATTATTTACTCATCCCAAGCCTCACTCATCCAAGATGCATATGCCTTTCTTTCCTCAGCCGAAGAGAAATTAAGGTTTTGGAGGAAAACATTCCAGGAGTTTTCTCCATTATGCAAGTGAATGGTACCTAAGGTAGACCAAGATGACCCCAGCCGATGAGGGTCTTCTCTAGCAAAATGATCCGAAAATTTGAAAGATAGAAAAATGAAGCCAAAATATCCCAGAAATGATCGTTGCCGATTATGTCATTTAGAGCCCAGGTCTACGCAGTAGTGATCCTGAGGTGGGACCTCAGAACTAAAACCAAACTAAAGCCGCGTTTCCACCGCGGGAACTTTCCCCAGGAACTAGGGACTTTGGGGTGGTACTCGGTGTGTTTCGACCGCAGGAACCAGGGTCTAAATAAAGTTCCGGGTAAAGATTTCCCCCTTAAAACGGCCCTGCTCGCAAGGTAGTACTTTTTCAAAGTTCAGGAACTTTCGGGGGTGGGACTTGGGCGCTGAACATGCTGATTGGTTGAGCTCACGCAGCATTTTATTTCAACCTAAAAGTTTGTTGCGGTGTGCACAATAAGAGTTGTTTGCTATGTGAATCAACAATGGAGTTTAAAAAATATGACTGATGGATCGACGACGAGGTTCAGTCTTTATTAAGCTTTTATCCGGAGGACGAAATCCAGAGAGAACTGGAAAGTCGCGCGCAGTCCTACATCACAGGACTAATCTTCACGGTACTTTAGACCGCTATGGAAACGCAGACAGCAGCAGGTCTGAGGGATAAAGAGTTCCTGGGACAAATTGTCAGGGTAATTTCGGTGGAAACTTAAGTGGAAGATTTTAGCGTTTACACCAGAAAAAAACATGGGCCAGTAAGAGCTGTGCGTGTAAACCTCACTCCCCTGATCTCAAGAGGTGCGCTAGCAACTGCCGCTAGAGGCTGCAGTCTTTAGTGTCGTTGTTAACGTGCATGCCTCCCACGTCGGAGACCCCAGTTCGAATCCCGCGAGGAGCAGGTTGAGTAGGACCGGTTACATTTGGTGCCATGACCCAGATGGGAGTGAGGTTTAGGGGGGTGAATGTAACAGACATAGACGCTCTTTAGCGTACTTGTTAGAGCCAGCCTCCCATGCCGGAGACCCCGGCTCGAATCATGAACTCAACCATCTCATGAAAATGCTTTGCAGAGCTGAACCAAGTCAAAAATTGTACATTAAATAATTTAATTTGATCGTTTTGCAAGAGAAAACCCATATTCGTCAACTGGGGTCATGTGGTGAACTTTGAAGCTGGCTAAATATGGATTTTAGACTTTCAAAAATGGTCTACGTTAGGCACCATTCACTTGCAGTAGATGGAGAAAAATCCTGGGATATTTTTCTCCAAAAACGTAATTTCTTTTCTTTTGGGGAAAGGGGTGGAAATTTTCTTTATTTTGGTGAACTATTCCTTTAAAAATAAACTGTGGACTTTGACTGGATCTGAATGAATGCAGTTTGGAGCATGGGAGAGCGCATGGGAAAACCTCAAGTTTACCATGAGCCTGTAAAGGAGGTCATAGTCACCTGCTTGACGAGCATCACCCTGTTTGCTTGCACGGTTCGAGGGACAACGATCCCGCCAGCCTTCTCCATCCACCCCCCCCCCCATGTTTCTGTGCCGTCCGTTTGGTGTATTAATATGATTTTCCTTGTTGTTTGTTGTTGTTGTTTTCTCTTTGTGTTTTTTTAGAGACCCGGCGCGCCAACCGAAGCAGACAACCGACCGAGTCAGTGTGTGTAATGAACCATGGTGTACCAACCACTATGTGTGTCAACCATAAAGCCACATCCCCCACCTGATACCGTATTTAGTTTTTGTGTGTGTGAGAGCGAGCGCGCGTGTGCTGTATGTTTGTTGTAGATTAGCACTTCTCTTTGAGTTGTGACTGAGAATTAATTCAGCGTAGATGTAGCACAGTGACCAAGAGAAGCTGTAGTTGTTCAGCGGTATGTAGCGCTGTTTCGTTTGTGGTTTATTGTGCTGTGCCAAGCGCCTGTTGTTTTTCCGTTCGTGAGTGTCAGTGCTGTACACGATGCTTGTATGTGCTGGTGTTGTGCAAATCTTTCTTTTATCTCGTTGAAGTGTTTGTTTTTGGTTGTTTAAATGTTGTAAAACTGTCACCAATCACATTTCAGTGGGAAAAAAGAAGAAAAAAAACATGCTCTGTGATCATGTGTGAGTAGGGAGAAAAAAATAGCAATTGTTTTCTCGTATTTTGTACTACTGTAGTTAACATGTAGAAATGCCTTTTGCACTGTTTGCACCGTTCACTTTTACATTCCTTTCTGTAGAACAAACGACAGTTTGATATATTTTGTAGCTCACATGTTTAGCTGGTAACTTTCGAGAAGCACCGTGTCCTAATCAGGCGTGACAAACACGCTGGGAAGCTCCGCCCACAATGGAATCTCATTGGTCCAAAATTGATCTCATCTTAAATATTTATATTTGATGATTGGCATGTTGAGTAGCATTTTCACTTTGAGCGTAAAAAGACGACGCTGAAAATTTGACGTCGCGCCTGGTTAGAATACGGTGTTGGATTTGAAGGTAAAATACCAAGGCTTGTCAACGCATTTTTGGGACCAAACTCACAATTTTTGAATGAATGACACCACCATCATTGAGTTTGAAGAGAAAAATGTTTAATAAATGCTTCGTTTGCATTTGAAAATTCAATGTGAATATACAAGCTATTTTGGAAGCCACATTATTATAGCGGTTTTCATAAAAACCTTCACAAGAGACAATCCTGCACTGTACAACAACACGACTCCTTGTAGAGAACAAGAACATACAGGGTTTATTGATGGAATATATATATACGAAAGGTGTGTTAAGTTTGTTTTTTTCATTGTTGTGAAAATGTGAAGTAAACCCAATTCTTTGGGACCAAACTAGCGCACTGCCAAATAAAACTCCAGAAGTGTACAGTCTGAGACTGAATAGTTTGGACACGGTGAACATCGAACTTCCTGGCAAAAGGTGGCATCTCAAACGTTTGTGCGGTTTTGTGAGACGTTCCTTGTGTTTTTCAACACATTGCAGTGCATAGTATGGATAGTTATTTAAAACCAGGTGGTGTTTTCATTGATGGTTTGAGTTGACATTGTTAAGGCAATTTTGTGTCTTTTTCTGAAGAGAGAAAAAAAAAATCAATGATAATAAAAAGCACTAAAACAAAGAATTTGTGTTTTGTGGGTTTTTCAAGCTTTGTTTTAAGGAAGTGCAGACACAAGACACGTTTTTTTCCCCCTCTCCCAATCTTTAGTAGATTATCACTCCATCACTAGGTATCCTGGGAGATTGATTGCTTTCAGACGGGTCATTTCTTAGCGGTAAATCTCCGGATTTACGGTGAAGGTTCTTTAATGGTTTTCTTTGTCCCCGAGGTGAAAGGTCAGAGGAAATGTTCCTTGACAGTCGGTCACAGCAAAGGAAGTGTGAATGGCAATTTCTGAAAATGAGTGTCAGATTGAATTTGTCTCTCCTCATTGAATTTCAGTCTTTCTGAATGGTTGCGAAGGCACAAGGACAGTATGTACACGTCGATATACATCAGTGAATGCATATAGATTGACTCTTTAGGTATTCAACTGGAGAAAAAAAAAACCGATGAAGGCCTCTCATTTAAGCTATAAATATCTGCATGAAGCTGCAAATAGGCCTAGTGTTTATTTTGGGTAATTTCTTGAGGTCATAAGCATAATGTGTGCATCCGCAGGTTGTATTTGCATCTCTGAGACTTTGATCTAAAATCTGTCCTTTAAAGGCTTAAACGGGTCTTTCTGAATAATTCATTAAAACCGTAACGTAAGCAAACAGAGAGAGAGAGCCACACGCTTAAACCTGTTCAGCTGGCAGAATCCTTGTTGCTCTTCAAACTGCATAGTGCCATTGAATGCCCTGCTCCACAGCCAATCAGAAGAGCCGTAGTGTCTCTGAGACCGGGGATTGGCCGTGGTTGCGTGATGTCACAAAGAGAACCGTCTCCACACATTCCGTGCTCATTCCAGCCCCAGGAGAAGATCCGACCCCCTAAAGAGAGACAGTGACAATATATTCCATGACAATGTTGCAACTTGAACAGATAGATAGATAGATAGATAGATAGATAGATAGATAGATAGATAGATAGATAGATAGATAGATAGATAGATAGATAGATAGATAGATAGATAGATAGATAGATAGATAGATAGATAGATAGATAGATAGATAGACAGACAGACAGACAGATAGACAGACAGGCAGACAGACAGACACGCAGGCAGACAGATACAGACAGACAGGCAGACAGATAGGCAGACAGACAGACAGGCAGACAGATAGATACAGACAGACAGGCAGACAGATAGATACAGACAGACAGGCAGACAGATAGGCAGACAGACAGACAGGCAGGCAGACAGATACAGACAGACAGGCAGGCAGACAGATACAGACAGACAGGCAGGCAGACAGACAGATACAGACAGACAGACAGGCAGATAGACAGGCAGGCAGGCAGACAGATACAGACAGACAGGCAGGCAGACAGATATACAGACAGACAGGCAGGCAGACAGATACAGACAGACAGGCAGGCAGACAGACAGATACAGACAGACAGACAGGCAGATAGACAGGCAGGCAGGCAGACAGATACAGACAGACAGGCAGGCAGACAGATATACAGACAGACAGGCAGGCAGACAGATAGGCAGACAGACAGACAGACAGGCAGACAGACAGACAGACAGACAGACAGGCAGACAGACAGGCAGGCAGACAGATACAGACAGACAGACAGACAGGCAGACAGACAGGCAGGCAGACAGATACAGATAGACAGGCAGGCAGGCAGACAGATAGGCAGACAGACAGATAGACAAACAGGCAGACAGACAGGCAGGCAGACAGACAGATAGACAAACAGGCAGACAGGCAGGCAGACAGACAGGCAGACAGACAGACTGACAGACAGCTAGGACAGCTAGATAGATAGACAGACAGACAGACAGACAGGCAGGCAGGCAGACAGACAGATACAGACAGACAGGCAGGCAGACAGATAGGCAGACAGACAGACAGATAGACAAACAGGCAGACAGACAGGCAGATAGACTGACAGACAGCTAGGACAGCTAGATAGATAGACAGGCAGACAGACAGATACAGAAAGACAGGCAGGCAGATAGACAGACAGGCAGACAGACAGACAGGCAGGCAGGCAGACAGCTAGGACAGATATAGATAGACAGGCAGACAGGCAGGCAGGCAGACAGATACAGACAGACAGGCAGGCAGGCAGATAGACAGACTGACAGACAGCTAGGACAGATAGATAGATAGACAGGCAGACAGACAGGCAGGCAGACAGACAGATACAGACAGGCAGGCAGGCAGGCAGGCAGACTGACAGACAGATAGACAGGCAGACAGCCAGCCAGACAGGCAGATTCAAATTAGTCACTGGTTCGATTCACAGCGAACATTTTTTGAAAAAAAAAAAAAGTCACACATTAAAATGACATTAAAATGGGACATTAAAAATGATTCTGAATGAAAAAGGCCCCATGAAGCAGGTTTCTTGTACACATCACACTGAATCATTCAGACCCTCCTGCAGTCTAACAGAGACGTTGTAGACTTGAACACCTCTAGCACGTCCAGCTGGTGGGTGTGGTCAAGCCTGCATCGCCATGGAAGCATGTGCCACGGCGACATGGTTACATAACAGGTTGTCGCCACGGCAACCAGGAGCGAACATGCTTTCTCAAGGGTAACTCATTTTGTCGCCTCCCCCCCACCCTTTTCTCCCACACTCCCCTATTCACTGTAACACTTTTAACAGATGCGTCTTTATAAATTCCTTGTTTTCTTGTCTGTAAGTGGGCTACAATTATGCAGAACTATGAACAAAATATAAAATAATTTATGTTCACCCAAAAGAGAAAAGTAAGACCCTTGTGCATGACAATAACATTGTGAACATAAAAAAAACGACCAAAAAAATGGTTTCGTCCAATACATTGTCTTTGAGCGTATGATGATGTGTAATTCGCAACACAAGAGCTATACTGTGTTCAGTCAGTGATGCACAGCAAAACTGTTCCCATAGTAACACACTTACAGACCATAGAAACATATAGAACAGCATACTGATCTAGAAGAAAATCTAATGAAATAAAAGACGACGTGGCTGTCTGATTCGCTGAACATGGTCACTGGTGTAAAAATGCACCCTGTCAGCATCCCTAAACCTATTTAATGTCCTTTAAAGATGGAAATGCCACAACGTCCTCTGAGAAGAGTCGTGCGTGTTTAGAGAATGCTAAATGATTCCCAAAGCATGTTGAGATGTTATTCATTTGCTCTCTTGTGCCATGAGACGTCATGGTTTTGTACCCGCCATCTCAAGGGTGCATCGCACAAAGGAACAAAAGATAAACCTCAAGTTCCCCAATAAACGAATACTTCTTTAGCAATCACCAATGCTTCTTTTCAAGGTAATCAGGCTCTTCTTCAAGTTACTTCAAGTTACCTTGAATTTAGAGAGAAAAAAGTGCGCCATATTGTTGTGAGTCAGTTGATTTGAACAGTCACAGGGTGAAATAGAAATGTCTGGATTTTATTTCAAACCAAATGCAAAAGAAGGGTATTCTGATTACAGTTGCACACAAAATATCATTCTCACTACTATAGGGCCAGATTTACTAAACAGGGCAAATTAGCGTGAGAGCACAATCCCATAAAAGCACTGATAGGATTGGAAAGTTCTGCATGTGATTTACTGACAACCCTAAAAATCCATCAAGAGCAGCACAACTTGACGTCTGGTTTAAGACATGCTTTTTTTTTGTAAATAATGGCGCAAACACCAGTAAATTAATTAGCGTAAATCTTAGTAAATCACCTTGCCCGATTCATTGAAATACTCTCCTCCCATAAATGTTGAGCCTAAAATGCATATGCAATAAGGTCAGCCTCAAAAATAACCCTGTCCACGCCTTTTCAGCGCTAATTTCAGTGTCTTTAATAAATCCTGACAGTAGTTTAACTCAACTCACCATAAGAATTTTCCTAGCCCTCCACCTTCCCCAGCACCACCTGCATAGATCTGCTAGAGGGTTCTCCCTACTGGTAACGCAGTTACTCCTACTAGCCACTTTGGCAGGTTGAATTTTATATATAATATTTATAAATTTTTCAATTGTAGTTAATAATTTGTAATAATAATAATAATTTGTTACATTTATATAGCGCTTTTCTAGGCACTCAAAGTGCTTTACATATAGAAGGGGGGAATCTCCTCAACCACCACCAATGCGCAGCATCCACCTGGATTATGCGACGGCAGCCATATTGCGCCAGAACGCTCACCACACACCAGCTGATTGGTGGAGAGGAGAAAGAGTGATGAAGCCAATCATATACAGTGAGGAAAATAAGTATTTGAACACCCTGCTATTTTGCAAGTTCTCCCACTTGGAAATCATGGAGGGGTCTGAAATTGTCATCGTAGGTGCATGTCCACTGTGAGAGACATAATCTAATCTAAAGACAAAATCCAGAAATTACAATATATGATTTTTTAACTATTTATTTGTATGATACAGCTGCAAATAAGTATTTGAACACCTGTCTATCAGCTAGAATTCTGACCCTCAAAGACCTGTTAGTCTGCCTTTAAAAAGTCCACCTCCACTCCATTTATTATCCTAAATTAGATGCACCTGTTTGAGGTCGTTAGCTGCATAAAGACACCTGTCCACCCCATACAATCAGTAAGAATCCAACTACTAACATGGCCAAGACCAAAGAGCTGTCCAAAGACACTAGAGACAAAATTGTACACCTCCACAAGGCTGGAAAGGGCTACGGGGAAATTGGCAAGCAGCTTGGTGAAAAAAGGTCCACTGTTGGACCAATCATTAGAAAATGGAAGATGCTAAACATGACTGTCAGTCTACCTTGGGCTAGGGTTCCATGCAAGATCTCACCTCGTGGGGTCTCAATGATCCTAAGAAAGGTGTGAAATCAGCCCAGAACTACACAGGAGGAGCTGGTCAATGACCTGAAAAGAGCTGGGACCACCGTTTCCAAGGTTACTGTTGGTAATACACTAAGACGTCATGGTTTGAAATCATGCATGGCACGGAAGGTTCCCCTGCTTAAACCAGCACACATCAAGGCCCGTCTTAAGTTTGCCAATGAGCATTTGGATGATCCAGAGGAGTCATGGGAGAAAGTCATGTGATCAGATGAGACCAAAATAGAACTTTTTGGTCATAATCCCACTAAACGTGTTTGGAGGAAGAAGAATGATGAGTACCATCCCAAGAACAAGAAGCATGGGGGTGGTAGCATCATGCTTTGGGGGTATTTTTATGCACATGGGACAGGGCGACTGCACTTTATTAAGGAGAGGATGACCGAGGCCATGTATTGCGAGATTAAGTGCACACATAAAGCCGCCTCTCAGTGCTAAATTTAGTTATTTTTTGCTGCTTATTGCGCTTAAACACACACAAAATAATGTCAAAATGCCGGTCTTGGCGAGTATTCACGTAAACACAGTCAGTTATGTTTTAAGTAAATGTAAACAGTTGAGAAAGAAAACGCATGTGTAACAGTATAATGGATCTGTGCGTCAGGTCTTAAAGTGACAGCAGCCTAATAAACCTGCTGCCAAATTATGCCAGATAATATAAAAATATCTATATGGCAGTTTTTCCCCATGGTATCGATGTCAAAATTGTGGCCAGTGAAAATCCTGAGCGGCTAGTAACTTGACAAAGTGGCTGGTGAGCGAAAAAGTTTAATGTCAAGTTAATGTATGAACAAACTATCTAAATATAATATTTTCATTATGGTAATGATAATTTGGGGTTTAATTGTCATAATAATAATAATAATAATAATTAAAGCTGCAAGCAGCATTTATCGGGGTTCAAGCAGTTAAGGCCTTTAAGGCCTTTAAGCACACAAGCATCAAAAGACATTACGTTTTATTTAGCAAGCATTTAACAACTGCCATCATAGATGAAAATGTCAATTTACAGCCTATACAGGCAGTTTACCATAGGAAATATATGGTTTTAAAGCGTTTTTACAGTTATAGCATCTTTTGCCTGAGTCTTCTTATAGTCTTGCCTGATCTCCACCACTTTTATTAGTAGTACTCAAAGTGTGCCCATACTGTATATATGTGTCAGATTTGTTGTAAATATGTAATTTTAATAAGGAGTTTAGATAATTATATTCAGTGGCGTAACGAACGAGCCAACACCGGGCCCTTAAGTAGGATTATCAAGGCGGGCCCCAGTCCCAATTCAAAACAAATTTCATCACAATCCATCATTGTTCGTTTCAAACATGTGAGAGCATCAAAATGATCCATGGGTGAAATTGATTGGATTTAATTTATTTTTTTGTCAGTTCCTATCATAATTTTAACATTTTGGCGTTTTTGTTTAGCTATTACCTATGTTTTCAAATTTCCTTTGTTTTTTTGTTGTTGTCTCAATTTGACTAACGGCTTTGAAGATAAACACAATTTTTTAAAGCTCTAAATGACACTTACAAAAACCATAAGGCGAAACCTGGCATGTTTGGTATTGTTAGACTCGGCAAGGATTCTTAGGAGGTCACTCCTGTGAAAAAAACACGGGCTTGAAACTTCTAAGGCTCCTTCAAGGCATTGTGCCAATGACGTATACTGAGTTTTTTGAGATACACCAATGTTCTCATAGACTATCATGGCACCCTGGACAAAGACACTGCATGCCAATTTTCAGTAGACTAACGGTTGGGTGCCCTTATAGCTATTTTTATGATTTTTTTCACTGTTATAGCGCCACCAAGTGGCCAATTGTCACAATTTTTTTCATGTCAACTCAAATTGAGCTTATGAACATGTGTCCCAAATTTAGCGAAAATATCTCTTTCCATTCACATTAATAACCATTTTATAGCGCCACCAAGTGGCCAATTGTCATGATTTTTTTTCACGTGACCTCAAAATGAGCTCATAAACACGTGTCCCAAGTTTTGCGAAAATATCTCTTTCCGTTCACAAGTTATAACCATTTTATAGTGCCATCTAGAGGCCAATTGTTGTGATTTTTTTTAAGTGATCTCAGATTGAGCTCACGAAGATGTATCCCAAGGTTAGCAAAAAAAATCTCTTTCCGTTCACAATTTATAATCATTTTAGTAAAAATGGCCCTGGTGCCATCAAAGATTTTGGTTCCCCTTATCGACCGTTAACTGAAATTTTGAATTTTTTGGATGATTATTGATTGACGGACTCCAGAGAATAGTCTTGCGGTGGTTTGGTTCCAATCGGGCCAAAAACCTAGGAGAAGTCAGCAAAAATAGGTTTTTCAAAAAACTGCAATTTACTCGAAATTGGCGCCGAGCAAATCTGACCATTTTGCCGCCTTGAGCCAAGGATTCCAACGATATAAGACACTTGATCCTGGGACAAACAGTCTAAGAGTTATGAGCAATTTTGAACTTTTGGTTGCTGTAGCGCCACCTATGGGCCATTCGGGGTCATACTCTGATAGGTTGTCCCCAAAATGAGGCCCACCATCTGGCCAGGTTTCATGTCTCTAGGCCTTACGGTTTGGCCTGCACGATGCGTTTTACGAAACCTTACAATTACAATAGGGTTTCAGCATTTCATGCTTGAACCCCTAATAATAATAATAATAATGCAAAAAATCTTAGTGATCCAAAAATAAGGCTTTGTTTCCTTTATGCAAAATATACATTTTCATCTTTCCTTTTGATTTTGGGATAAAATACAACAGAATAATATTACAGTAACGTGAGGCAAGGAGCAAGAAGACAGTTTTAAAGTTTTAAACAAACTGCATGAACTGCAATTAGTCAATGGTCTTACTTTTTTCTCCCTGTTGAGTTGTTGGGGAATTAACAAATGGAAAGCAAAGGAAATAGCTTCTATCACATCAATAAATTCATTTTCTTTTTCAGTGATTGCTCATTTCCCTCTGATGCCCTTACACAAAGGCACAGGGACTAATTCCCAGCATCCTTCTATGATAGCAGTAAAGATCACAGCACAGAGCGGCGGCTTAATTACTCCAGCAACAGATACTCATCTCTACTAATGCTAAAGACGCAGTGCTGAAAATGCCCTATTACGGAAATCCAGACACTGAAGTCTCAAAAGTACAGAAGCCAGAGCTGGTTCCAGAGTTAATTCTGGCCATCAGGCTTAGTGAAATCTCAAAATGCTGGCTTACTCTCTTTTAATCCTGTCTTTTTTTTCTCACCCAGCTCAATGTCAGAGCAGTCACATCCCATAATAAGCTACTTTACACCTATAGATACTGTAGAATTATTGATTTTGTGCATCTCGAGCACATCACAGCTTGACGTTTGTTTTTCTGATGGGCGGCAATGATTGATTCTCAGTACTCTCAGAGTGTGTGACGGAGGCCTTGGACGGGCCATCGGATACATGAAGACAACAGGTGTTGCCATGGAGACTACATACTGCAAACATTCCTAACATATTCACAGAGTAATCTGTGCAAAGAGTCATGCATGCTTATGTTATAAAATAAAATAAAATGTCCTGTGCCATAATAGCACTAAAAACAACCAATGTACTCATTGTACTCACCCACAACAGACAAGTTGTGTTCAGATCCGCATGCAATCTGCAAAAAAACAAAGGTACATTTGTGAGAAAACACCCATTACATCACAGTCCAAACACAATAATCACTGACAGATGACCAACAGACCTCGGTTTGACTCGCGTCACACATACTGTTGAATTACCCTCTCTCCTCTCTCTCTCTGTGCATGTAATGGGATGCCTGAATCGAACATTCCCTGCTGGGAAGCGGGTACGAGGACTCGGGGTGATTACACATACACAAACACACAACCGGCCCCGATGCTGGAGTCATATGTCCGTTACCATGACGACCAGTGAGGATGTGAGTGGGTGACCGGGCGTTTCTGGTTGGTTTATTAATGTTAGGTGATCAGAGCTCGTTATTTAGAGGAAATGGGCTGCTGGTGGTGGATAAAAACACATCGCTAATGCTGTCTGCCAGAGCTGGGAGGATGCCGTCCACACAAACACGCTCGGATTAGTGGAAATTATACCAGTGCATTATGGGAAATGGCAGCAGAGCTGCTTGGCCTGAAAGAATCTTGAAACCTCTCTTGTTTAATGGCTGATAAAATATATAAACCTAAAACTAAATCCACCTTTCTGCATTTGCATTTTGGAAGAGACCACAGTCACTTAACAGCTGTTTACATAAGGGAAAACATTAAGAATCATTTATAAATAATTTTGAATATAATATATATATATATATTTTAATGTATTTATTAATTGAGAATAATTTATTAAATGTATTAAAGTAATTTTCTTTCTTATGCGCAATAATCTTTCATTTAAATTGTGCAACATTTTCTTAATTTACATGTTTTTATTGTTTCAGCATGTTTGTTATTAATAATTTCCCATTTCTGTCTGCAATATAGAGGGGAGGAAACGCCCCCTTAAAGGGTTAGTTCACCCAAAACTGAAAATCCTGTTATTAATTACTCACCCTCATGTCGACCCCAACCCGCAAGACCGTAGAGAAGAAGAAAAATATCTTAATTTGTGTTCCGAAGATGAACGAAGGTCTTACAGGTTTGGAACGACATGAGGGAGAGTAATAATGACAGAATTAATTTTTTGGGTGAACTAACCCTTTAAGGACTGTGTAATGCCGTTTTCTGTACAGTGTCTTATATAAATGCTTGCACGCTCGCCTTCAATCATGCAATGCATCGGAATAACATGTTTCTTTGTTTCATAATATACGATTAATGTTGGGAAACTTAACTTGTAGATAAAGTACTCTATTTGAGATTGATTGTATATGAATGCATCACAAAAAATCCCGTGCTCTATGGGCACTGCCATTAATAGAGGACAAAGCGAAAGTTGTTTTGCACTCCGTGATAAAGGCACATTTAAATATTTTGCGGGAAACATAAATGCGATCAGTTATCCAGATGGCGACCACTTGATGTGAACAAATGTAAACTCGCTGTGTCCTGATTGACTGATGATGATCACGCTGATCGCATGTTAATGCCAAGTGTAAACGCAGCCAGAATAAGTTCCTCTAGAGTAGTTTATTTCTGATAACAAGCAAAATAAATAACAAGTAAATTACATTACACATACAGGCTAAATTACATTAGACGCTGCTCTCGTATGACTTGATATTAATGAAGCATTTAAGGCGTTTTGATGAGTCGCACACACCGTTTTTGCGCTGGTGTCATATTCTCTCTGCTTAATCGTTAATATTTATATCATGTTATCCAAGAATTGTACATCAAAAATGTGTTTCTACTGAGTAGTGCGCCATACTATCACCTTTCCAGACCGATAAACAAACACCGGAAGTTAACTTCAGGCCAGGCGCGTAACCGTGGCAACGCACGTGTGTCCGATGAAACCGTCTATATTTAAAATGGTCTCTATTTTTGCTTTTATTGCCATTTTTATTTCTTGTGCATCTGTTTTGTTATTATTTTATATTATTTATGATTATTTAAAAAAAAAATATATATATAGCACTCATTGAATATAATATGAACTAATGTGTTATTAAAAAAAAAAATATTTTTTAAATAATTGTTTAAATGGACATACATATAGTAAGAAACAAAACAACTACACTGTAAAAAAAAAATCAGGCATGGTTGTTGGTGCCAGACGGGCCGGTCTGAGTATTTCACAATCTGCTCAGTTACTGGGATTTTCACGCACAACCATTTCTAGGGTTTACAAAGAATGGTGTGAAAAGGGAAAAACATCCAGTATGCGGCAGTCCTGTGGGCGAAAATGCCTTGTTGATGCTAGAGGTCAGAGGAGAATGGGCCGACTGATTCAAGCTGATAGAAGAGCAACTTTGACTGAAATAACCACTCGTTACAACCGAGGTATGCAGCAAAGCATTTGTGAAGCCACAACACGCACAACCTTGAGGCGGATGGGGTACAACAGCAGAAGACCCCACCGGGTACCACTCATCTCCACTACAAATAGGAAAAAGAGGCTACAATTTGCACGAGCTCACCAAAATTGGACAGTTGAAGACTGGAAAAATGTTGCCTGGTCTGATGAGTCTCGATTTCTGTTGAGCCATTCAGATGGTAGAGTCAGAATTTGGCGTAAACAGAATGAGAACATGGATCATGCCTTGTTACCACTGTGCAGGCTGGTGGTGGTGGTGTAATGGTGTGGGGGATGTTTTCTTGGCACACTTTAGGCCCCTTAGTGCCAATTGGGCATCGTTTAAATGCCACGGCCTACCTGAGCATTGTTTCTGACCATGTCCATCCCTTTATGACCACCATGTACCCATCCTCTGATGGCTACTTCCAGCAGGATAATGCACCATGTCACAAAGCTCGAATCATTTCAAATGGGTTTCTTGAACATGACAATGAGTTCACTGAACTAAAATGGCCCTCACAGTCACCAGATCTCAACCCAATAGAGCATCTTTGGGATGTGGTGGAACGGGAGCTTCATGCCCTGGATGTGCATCCCACAAATCTCCATCAACTGCAAGATGCTATCCTATCAATATGGGCCAACATTTCTAAAGAAGGCTTTCAGCACCTTGTTGAATCAATGCCAGGTAGAATTAAGGCAGTTCTGAAGGTGAAAGGGGGTCAAACACAGTATTAGTATGGTGTTCCTAATAATCCTTTAGGTTAGTGTATATAAGGCTACACACACACGCACACAGTTATAAACAATATCTGAATGAGTAGATGAGTATATGATATGCTTGTACAAACCATACAAAATATGTGATGGTGATGTAATGGTCATTTAAACAGATAATGAATATCACAGCAATCAAATTGCAATGATGACTGTTATGGGAACAATTTAGTTTTGATGCACTAGGACGTTCTGCTCGCATCCGCTGTGGACTTTGTGTTAAAGGGTTAGTTCACCCAAAATTGAAAATTCTGTCAGTAATTACTCACCCTCATGTTGTTCCAACCATGTAAGACCTTCGTTCATCTTCGGAACATAATTTAGTATATTTTTGATGAAATCTGAGAGCTGTCTCACTCCTCCATAGGCTTTCAGAGGGACTGAAACTTGATGGCCCAGAATAGTAAGTAAAAACATCATTTAAGGAGTCCAAATGACTACAGTGGCTCTGTATTAAGTCTATCATGCGACGAAAATACTTTTTGAGCGGAAAAACAACAAAAATAACGACTTTATCCCACTATTTATCCCACTATATACTCTCTGACGAGAGTTTGCGGGAGTGCCACGACGCATGCGCGAGTTCGCGGGAGTGCCACGACGCATGCGCGCCGTGAACTCTCGTCAGAGGCTCAAATTGAACAATAATAGTGGGATAAAGTCGTTATTTTTGTTGTTTTTCCGCTCAAAAAGTATTTTCCTCGCATGATAGACTTAATACAGAGCCACTGTAGTCATTTGGACTCCTTAAATTATGTTTTTACTTACTATTCTGGGCCATCAAGTTTCAGTCCCTCTGAAAGCCTATGGAGGAGTGAGACTGCTCTCAGATTTCATCAAAAATATACTAAATTATGTTCCGAAGATGAACGAAGGTCTTACATGGTTGGAACAACATGAGGGTGAGTAATTACTGACAGAATTTTCAATTTTGGGTGAACTAACCCTTTAACTAATAGTGATAGTACAAAGCAAGGTCTTTTGCAGATACAAACAAAAGCAGGAGTCTCCTGTCAGACTCCTGCCTCCACAACGATGATCTGTCCTGATCTGTCTGTTTCCCCTCGCCATCACCAACAAAACAACCCCACATCCACCCAGCCGTCCCCAGCTGACCCCACACCACACAAAAACAACACACAGCCAGTCAAAACAGCTTTTGGACAGAGGACAGGGACTGTCCAATCCACTGAGGACTGCTGTCAGATCAGAAGCAAGGAATGTAAAAGTCTAGTGTACTTATTCTGGACAAGAAACACCCTCTTAGACACAAAGAGACCGTCTGCCTGACATGTGAAACAACCAACCAAAAGCACAATTATTGCAATTCAATCTCATTCCTATGAAATAATACAATTAATAAAATAAAAAATATTGAATAATGAACAAAGAATATTAAGCAAAAACAATGATATACATATGCTTAGAATGACATGAAGATAAATAAATAATTATTAAAATATTAGTGATAATATATTAATAATTTTAATTTCTGACCAAACCATTCCTTTCAAATGAACGTTCCCCAAGTATGCTTAAGAAACATTAAAAGTAATAAAACCTGCCATTATTATACGGGTCCCATAATATATATTTATAATGAGAGAGAAAGAGAAAGAGAGACACACTGTATTTAATTAATAATTAAGTAATACCATATATAATTAATTTATAATATATTATTTATAATTAATATAACATTTAAAGTAAAATATAAAGTGAATGCATTTGACATATTTTGTTACATTTTAAAATACATAAACATACATATATATGCACAATTAATATTATGTAATAAACTATATATTTAATTTATTTAATACCATATATAAATACCTTATATAATTATATATTATTTATAATCAATATTATAAAATAAAGTCAAATATAAATAATAATAAAAAAAAATTCTATATATTTAAATAATAATTACCTATTTAATACCGTATGTACTGTGTATACACACCGCCTTTCAAAAAAATTATCTTTTTGATGTTTTTAAAAGAAGTCTCTTATGCTCACCAAGGCTGTATTTATTTGATTAAAAATACCAAAAACTGAAATATTGTGAAATATGATTAAAATGTAAAATAACTGTTTTCTATTTGAATATGTTTTAAATGTAATTTATTCCTGTGATCAAAGTTGAATATCATCATTACTCCAGTCTTCAGTGTCATAAGATCCTTCAGAAATCATTCTAATATGGTTTGCTGCTCATCATAATAGCATTATAAAATGAATTATAAAACATATCGTATATAATTGATATTTTCTAAATATCGGATATTGAACACTGAGATCCTAGTCAGTGCCTACAGCTGTTTATTTAGATTCAGTTGTTCTCGTGTGCCTTTGATAATGAAGTGCAGAACGAGCCGTCCCACAGCAGGCATGTTCAGGCGCTGTGATGAAGCCTCAGGTACAGCACTGCACTGTGGGAGCTCCGACACAGACAGCGAGACTCCAGCGCTCTGGGCATATGAGTGAAACAGACTGTCGGCTGCACTTTCACGTGTGAACAAACTCATTTTAAGAAATTACACCACCCATTACTGGGAGTTCAGCTCCGTATCCAGGAAGGAACACAGTCATTTTTAGAGCACAGTATTATGTTTCATCTACTGATAGGAAATCTTACAGTCTGGAGCTAGTGAAGATGCCAACTTCCCCATGATTGGCCAACATGCTTTTAGGGGGTGGGAACAATTGATTTGACGTCTAAACAACAGCTTCTCCTGACGATAGATTGAGGTCGAAATGAAGCTAAACGATCGATCTGTGCAAGAAACTGAACATTATTACCTCGCGCTCCCGACTGCTGTGAACGCGCAGGACCATTTGCCAAGGCTGAGGTAATTGTAAATAATGTTCAGTTTCTTGCACAGACCGATCATTTCACTTCATAAGACCTCAATGTATCGTCACAAGCCACAGGTATTAATTTTGTTTTGCCTGTATATGTTTTTTTGATTCTCAAAGTGACGGTAGCCGCTGACTTGTATTATATGAATCACCAAGGACAACAGTTTCAACTAAAAAGCTTCAGTTCTACCGAAGAAAAAAAGACACCTACATGCATCTTGGATAAACGGAGGGTGAGTAAATTAAAGCTATGGTCTACGATTTCAAAGATTGTTCATTATTAATAACCTCGTTTAGATGCTGGTTATGGTTCTACAGTACAATCCTAACAATATGAAGAGAAAAAAGAATGAAAAAAATCCATTCACTCTATTGGGTGTACACCCGCAGAGAAATTGACCAATGTAAGCTGTCCGGACGGACAGCTTACATTGGTTAACTGCTCTCATCCAATCCCCTGCTCCACTCGCGTCTCCACCCACCGCACCCCATCCCGCCCCCTCCTGCGACATGAAATTTTGCGGGCAAGTAGGCAGCATCAACTCAGCAATGGAGAAAAACCAACAAACAGACAGCAGCAACCGGCCCCTGCTGACTTTTTGTTGAGCAGGTAAGCATTTATTTATACTTTTATGGTGTGGTGTATTTCATAAATAGCTTTTTATCAGTCTGACAACATGATCATGCTGCCGGTCGGCATTGGAATGTTAGCCGTTTAGCATCGCCTATCACGGGTCAAAGTAATTATATTTCTTGAAGGGATTGACTATTTCAATAGGCCTAACGTTAGCGGTTTTCTGTTCGAGCCGATAGAACATTGCATGTGTTGCTAATGTTTACTGTGTTGTGTTGCTGCCGATGTTTACTCCTGCTTGACTGAGTGACGTTGTTCAGGTCGTTTCCCGGTGGGAGGGATCAGGTAGCACAGAGGGGAGGGGTGTGCGTGTGGAGGGGCGGGATGAGTTTTTAAAAAATTCAGGCTTTCTCGACTGATTTTCAACATCGTAGACTACAGCTTTAACAGCAAATTTTCATTTTTGGGTGAACTATCCCTTTAAGTGCATCATCCAGGTATTTAAAGCAGTGTAACTTTGTTACACTACTCGCACAATTTAAACTACAAAACGTCATAGAATAGTGCATAAGTACGTGAATTGGGACGCACCTTGAGACTCCTTAGATTCAAAAAGAACATAAAAGTAACATAAAAGTCGCACATATGACTCATACAATATATTCCACTATAATATAAGGCTAGCCTGGATGCCAGCTGAATTTAGCCCCGCCCATAACATTTGAGGTCGGGAAGTTCGGTCTGGACTTCGGTGTGGAGCAACTATGCTGGAACCAGAGCTGTTCGGACCAATCAAATTGTCTTTGCTTTGGTAAATCATAATTATGACATGATTCATAATCATAATTATTAGATAAAAATCTAAATTATGACGTACTAAGTAAAGGGTGAGTAAATTAACAGCAAATTTCCCTTTAAGTGCATCATCCGGGTATTTAAAGTGTACTTTTACACACTATTTACACTACCAAACGTCACAGAATAGTGCATAAGTAAGTGAATTGGGACTTCTTAGATTCAAAAAGAACAAAAAAGCAGCATAAAAGTATCATAAAACTTGCCCGTATGAGTATGACTCATACAATACACCGATCAGGCATAACATTATGACCTAATATTGTGTTGGTCCCCCTTTTGCTGCCAAAACAGCCCTGACCCGTCAAGGCATGGACTCCGCTAGACCCCTGAAAGTGTGCTGTGGTATCTGGCACCAAGATGTTTTTTTTGACCGCACGGGCCAGCATTCGCTCCCCATGTGTATCAATGAGCCATGGCCGCCCATGACCCTGTCGCCTGTTCCTTCCTTGGACCACTTTTGATAGAAATGCAAAAAGTGCTCCAAGGACAAATCAGTGTCCTGGTGCTCTTTGGGTAGGGACAACCCGACTCACTGAAAGGTATCAAGCCAAGGCCCTCGGGTTTATGAAAAGTATAAAAAGCCTTTATTTAATTGTGGCTTAAGCATTTAAAAGCAAGTAGCAACTTGTTTTTAAACTAGACTCCCTGATGAAGGCTTGCGGCGTGCCATTGGCTTGTGGGCTGACATTGGTGTGTGTGGGTTTTTACTTGTTTTTAAATGCTTAAGCCACAATGAAATAAAAGCTTTTTATACTTTTCATTAACCCGAGTGCCTTGGCTTGACACTTTTGATAGATACTGACCACTGTAGACCGGGAACACCCCAGAAGAGCTGCAGTTTTGGAGATGCTCTGACCCAGTCGTCTAGCCATCACAATCTGGCCCTTGTCAAACTCGCTCAAATCCTTACGCTTGCCCATTTTTCCTGCTTCTAACACATCAACTTTGAGGACAAAATGTTCACTTGCTGCCACTAACAGGTGCCGTGATGAAGAGATCATCAGTGTTATTCACTTCACCTGGTCATAATGTTATGCCAGATCAGTGTATATTCCACTAAAATATAAGGTATCATTAATTTAAAATGTTAATATCAGCACTAGCTCTCTTTAGAGTGTTCATACGAGTTCATTGGCTAAGCAGCGATGTCCAATTTGTCATTAAATCGCTCTTTTGAGTCAGATATTTTAAAGATATTAATCCGGTTAGCAAAAGTAGTCTAACTGATTTATTCACAAATCGAACTGATTCATATCTCGGGTTCAACTCCCTGCACGAATCAGCAGCTTACAGGAATGTATCAGTAAATAATGACCTTATTTTAGTATTATTGATATATTTTATAGTTTAAATTGTAGTTAAGTTTGGAACGACACGAGGGCGAGTCAATGACATCAGAACTGTTCCTTTAAGCCTCAGGCAAAGTCTTTCCGTCAACCACAATTCAGCTCTTAAAACTTTATATTCCGTTAGTCACTGAAGGCTGAATGTGTCCCCAGACCCTTCTACACTTCCTCCCTCCCTGCTGAGGTGTTATAGAGGATATCGTCCCCTGTGCCGTCCTCGTTTCCTTCATCAACATACGCCGTGCGGACGGGTCGCGGGGGCCAGGACATTGTAGCATAAGCAACTTTTGAGGATTAAAAATGACATGAGGCCCATCGACCTGGCAGAGAGTAGCGACGAAAGTGCAAAACAAAGTCACGCAAGGAGATCTGACATAGAGAAATATGTTTAGCAGCCATGACAGTGTCTAGACCGTGTTCTGGACAACGTGTCTCTTTTGTGCACCAACTTGAACTTGACAAAAACAATGCAAAAAGACGTAAATGCCAAATGTCTTGTTTCACTCGCTCACAGTATCTGAAGGATGTTCTTTCATTTCAAGGTTCGGTGACTCACCAAACACGTAAAACCTGAGATTGAGTATAAAACACGGTGTCATTGAGTCTTTCTCTTCCATAAGTATGCGCACAGATGCTGCATTCTCTAAGGTATAAGTGATGACCTTCAATTCAAATCAACTCTGTGTCTCTGGGCAGGATGCGAGAAAGAATTGTGGGACTGTACAGTGTTTTCGCCCCCTACTGGAAGACATTACATACTGCATTCTCTTGCCTATGAGTAAAGAACATTTGTTTGGAAGCTCATTTCCACAGCATAAGAAAAAAAAAATCATGCTTTGGTAACTCATAATTATGACATGATTCATTACAAGAATTATTAAAAAGTAACATTTTGACGTAGTATGTAATAATTTATGACATCAATATTTGATCATAATTTCAATTTTTTAACTCATAATAAAGACTCAGCAATTATATAATTAAATTTTTTTATCTCGCAGTTTCGGTTTATAATATAACTTAGTATATCAAAACTTTAACTTTCTCATAATTTTGACTTTTCATCTCATAATTTTAAATTATCTCATTATTACGATTGAGTTTGCCATCATTTTGACATTTTTAAATCTCATAATTATTTATTTTTAATCTCGTATTATTATTTAGTGTATCCTCATTTTGATTCATCTCATTTTTTACATTTTTATCATAATTTTGACCATCTCATAATTTAGATTTTTGTTATCTCATAACTTTAATTGATCTCATAATTATGGTTTAGTTTGCCATAATTTTGACATTTTTATTCTCATAATTATTTATTTTTAATCTCGTAATATTATTTAGTATATCATAATTTTGATTAATCTCATTATTTACATTTTTATCATAATTTTGACCATCATAATATTGACTTTATCTCATAATTATGATTTAGTTTGTCATCATTTTGACATTTATCATCTCATAATTATGATTTAGTTTGTCATCATTTTGACATTTTTTATCATAATTCAATTTTTAAATCTCGTAATATGACTAGCATATAATAATATTGACTTTATCTCAATTTTGACATCTCATAATTTCATAATTGACTCAATTTAATTTTATCTCATTATGTGACGTAGCATATCATAAATTTGATCTCAAATATTACAGTATCAAAATCTCAATATGACAGTGTATCATAATTTTGATCTCATAATTTCAACTTTTTAATCATAATTATGATTTATTAAGTCATCATTTTGACTTTTTAAATCATATAATTTCTATTTTTTATTTAATAATTAGGACTTTTTATCTTATAATGTCAACTTTTTATGTCATCATTTTAAATTATTCATCTCAAAATTATGAGTTACCAAAGCATGACTTTTTAAATGGGCTTCCATATTTATTTGATAAGTATTGCTTTTTATTGAATGTTGGTATATTTTATCATATTGTATTTATTGCCATTTCACAATAAGTGGTTTTACCTCAGTTAACAGGTTTTTAGTCAATTTACTTCGAAATATTCCTGGTACAATCACTACCAAACAGTATATGGCTACTTTTACAGTATATGAATACTTTGACCACAGTATATGAATACTTTGACCACAGTATATGGCTGATATCATACCTGTGTTGCTCCAAATAAAGCTTTAACCTCGATGGGGCGGCTTATGGTTTGGCCAGAAACATCAGGCTCTTTTTCCGTACCCTGATTGGTCCGTCCTAGCTGTCCATAATTGGATCTGCCCCATGTGAAGACCCGGCCACTCTCTGCAAATAGATATTACATCGTAAACAGTATCACCAGAAAAAAGCAATAAAAAAGATTTGTGTGAGATTGTGTGTCGTATGACTCACCTGTTTTTGCGACAAGGTGCGTCCAGCCGCTGTGAACGTCGGTCACTCTCTCGCCCCGCAGCAGAGATCGATCCAAAGCCACAGGAAGGGGCAGGAAGAGACTCTCGCTGACCAGCTGACCATGTTTATTGCTGCCCCAGAGGAAAACGTCACCTTTCACTGTAGACATATGGGATTTAAACTGTACAAACTTTTGTCTCCATCCTGACCAATTAGAAGATCTGATTTGTTTGATAAATACTCACCTGTCAAACAAATGCAGTGGGTGGAGCCTGCAACTACCTTCTGTGGGGTCACATGATCTAACCCTGCAGATCAGAAAGTGCTATAAATAACTGCTAAATTAAATATATCATTTAACAGATATAAATGAGGTAAACTAATAAATAGGAGCAAGATGTATTTAGTAACATGTAAGATGTATTCTCGTGTATTGTGTGTAGTGAGGTTGATTTAGCTTTAAGAGCAACTGTGTGTGTGAATGTTACCCGGGACGAGGCAGGGCTCCTTAGAGGATAGATGCGCAGGAACAGGTTGGGGACTCAACATTCTCTTAGCGTGACTCGACAGGCCAGTTCCCCACTGATAAACACAACCTGATGCTTTAGACACACACACACACACACACACACACACACACACACACACACACACACACACACACACACACACACACACACACACACACACACACACACACACACACACACACACACACAATTAAATGTTGATTATACTGTTAAAATATATTTAATATCTAATTTAACATTTTTTTTTTATAATTGTTTGTTTTATATATTTAAAATGCTATTAAAATATATTTCATATGTAATTAGAATTTTTCAATGTTTAATATTCAAAACAAATATACATACAGTGAGGAAAATAAGTATTTGAACACCCTGCTATTTTGCAAGTTCTCCCACTTAGAAATCATGGAGGGTCTGAAATTGTCATCGTAGGTGCATGTCCACTGTGAGAGACATAATCTAAAAAAAAAATCCCGAAATCACAATGTATGATTATTTTGACTATTTATTTGTATGATACAGCTGCAAATAAGTATTTGAACACCTGAGAAAATCAATGTTAATATTTGGTACAGTAGCCTGTGTTTGCAATTACAGAGGTCAAACGTTTCCTGTAGTTTTTCACCAGGTTTGCACACACTGCAGGAGGGATTTTGGCCCACTCCTCCACACAGATCTTCTCCTAGATCAGTCAGGTTTCTGGCCTGTCGCTGAGAAACACGGAGTTTGAGCTCCCTCCAAAGATTCTCTATTGGGTTTAGGTCTGGAGACTGGCTAGGCCACGCCAGAACCTTGATATGCTTCTTACAGATCCACTCCTTGGTTATCCTGGCTGTGTGCTTCGGGTCATTGTCATGTTGGAAGACCCAGCCTCGACCCATCTTCAATGATCTAACTGAGGGAGGAGGTTGTTCCCCAAAATCTCGCAATACATGGCCCCGGTCATCCTCTCCTTAATACAGTGCAGTCGCCCTGTCCCATGTGCAGAAAAACACTCCCAAAGCATGATGCTACCACCCCCATGCTTCACAGTAGGGATGGTGTTCTTGGGATGGTACTCATCATTCTTCTTCCTCCAAACACGTTTAGTGGAATTATGACCAAAAAGTTCTATTTTGGTCTCATCTGACCACATGACTTTCTCCCATGACTCCTCTGGATCATCCAAATGGCCATTGGCAAACTTAAGACGGGCCTTGACATGTGCTGGTTTAAGCAGGGGAACCTTCCGTGCCATGCATGATTTAAAACCATGACGTCTCAGTGTATTACCAACAGTAACCTTGGAAACGGTGGTCCCAGCTCTTTTCAGGTCATTGACCAGCTCCTCCCGTGTAGTTCTGGGCTGATTTCTCACCTTTCTTAGGATCATTGAGACCCCACGAGGTGAGATCTTGCATGGAGCCCCAGTCCGAGGGAGATTGACAGTCATGTTTAGCTTCTTCCATTTTCTAATGATTGCTCCAACCGTGGACCTTTTATCACCAAGCTGCTTGGCAATTTCCCCATAGCCCTTTCCAGCCTTGTGGAGGTGCACAATTTTGTCTCTAGTGTCTTTGGACAGCTCTTTGGTCTTGGCCATGTTAGTAGTTGGATCCTTACTGATTGTATGGGGTGGACAGGTGTCTTTATGCAGCTAACGACCTCAAACAGGTGCATCTATTTTAGGATAATAAATGGAGTGGAGGTGGACATTTTAAAGGCAGACTAACAGGTCTTTGAGGGTCAGAATTCTAGCTGATAGACAGGTGTTCAAATACTTATTTGCAGCTGTATCATACAAATAAATAGTTAAAAAATAATATATTGTAATTTCTGGATTTTTTTTTTAGATTATGTCTCTCACAGTGGACATGCACCTACGATGACAATTTCAGACCCCTCCATGATTTCCAAGTGAGAGAACTTGCAAAATAGCAGGGTGTTCAAATACTTATTTTCCTCACTGTATGCCAACCAAGACGAATAATTGATTATCATGATATTTAAATGAATCATAATAATAAAATTATATGAAATATAAAATTATTTATTATATTTGATATACAATTTGCAATATTTAAATAAAATATACATATTAACATTATAATCATTATAAAAATATCATATTAAATATAAAGTATTAAACAAATGTATATATTTGATATTTATTGTACATATTTACATGGAATACCTGTACATTTAAATGGTATTAAAATATTAAATTAAAATATTGCAATATATTTTAGAATTATTCAATATATTTATATATTTTTTTCTTCTAGTATTTAAAACAAATAATAATATTAAAATATAATTCATATAAATTGCTTAATATATTTAAAATAATAATATAAAAAAATATTTAATATGTAATTAGAATTTTAAATGTAAAATAAAATTTAACACATTTAAATGTAATATTCAAAACAAATATAGGCCTACATATTTGTTTTAAGTACTGAACAAATTAAAATACTTAATTTTATATTTAAAATTCTAATTATATATTAATTACATTTTAATATTATTGTTTGTTTTAAATGTTGAAAAAAAATCTAATATAAAATACATTTTATTATACATTTAATATTACAATTGAATATGTACAGGTATGTAAAATATAAAATATGTTAAATTATTTGCATGAATATGTATATATTTATATTTGCTTTAAATCTTGAAAATAAATATAGGTGTATATTATATCACATATAATAATAATTTTATATTTAATATAATTGTATATTTATTATAATTTAAATATCATAACATTTAATCATTTGTCTTCGTTGGTATACACATATATACCACCTAAGAAAAATAAGTACAAATAATTATATTTAAGCTATTTATATTAAATAAATAATAAAATGATACTATTAAATATAACATGATTTCTTATATTTAATATAAAAATCTATATTTATTTTCAGAATTTGAAATAAATGTACATATATACATTTAAAGATATTTAAATATTTGAATATTAAATATTTATTTTAATATTTGTTAATTATAAAATGTAACCTAAAACTAATTTATAGATTTGATATTTATTTGATATAGTCACAAGTAATACCTGTACTTGCTAATGCGTGTCTGAGCCCAGCAGCCACACTAGTTACAGGCTCATTCAGTGTCTGCAAGCAGAACATAAGCATGACTTTACTACAATCCTCACACACACACACACAAACTATTATGCAAGAGTCTCATTATGGTCTCCCACCTTCACGTGTAAAGGTTCTGCTGAGTGTGATATCCTTGGTGAGACACCAAGCTGTCCAAAAGCATTGGAGCCGCACACCAAGACCTGAGCGTCACCTGACAGACACAGATCAGATATCAGTTATTCAGCACTGAATTAAACGGGAGGAGTCTAAGAGCACTTGATCTAATCCAACTCTAGACAGAACCACTCAAATAAAAAAGAATCGATGTCTGCAATATCCCCAAGCGCTTCAATCGCTGGTCTCTAATAGTCTGTGACAGTGAGACCAGAATATGAATTTGATGGCCCAACCACTCACCTGTCAGGATAATAGAGAAGTCCCAACCGCAGGACACCTGCTGAACTCTTCTGCACCCAGACAAAGGGCAGGGTTGAAAGGTTATGACCTCTGAAGTGTGACCGAGCCCTAACTGACCTTTGTGGTTGTGTCCACACATCAGCAGGTCACCTGAGTCTGGGTGGAGAAATGTTGTTGTCATACTTCAACGTGTCCACTAGAGCGCGGAATTGATCCATAAATTAAGGTCAGCAAATACAGAAATAGTTTGAGGATTATTTGACTAATTCAAACGACGTGTCCTTTCAGAGTGCTAGCATTAATATCTATTATTTTTAATAGTGTAATAGGCCAGCTAACCAGTGACGACAGCCGAGTGACCGCCTCCTCCGGTTATACAGCGGACCTGCTCTGACTGCAGTCCGCCGTCTGCACGCCGCGGCTCGGCTCGGTCTTCCGCGTGTCCCTGCCCCAGCTGCCCGTAACTGTTGGCTCCCTGTGACACGAAACCACTCTTTATTGATCAGGTGTAGGCTATAATTATTTGAGACTGCTTATGATAATGTATACTGTTACAAAATCGCTTATTCTCGTGGATATGAGGAGTGTAGACTGGCACCATTACTGCACGTTTTGTGTAATGAGAAGTAGGCTAAATAAAACTTACCCACGTGTAAAGAACACATTCTGACAGCTGAGCTCCGGCCATCAGATTTAGGCGCGAATTGATGACATCACCATAAAATCATGAAACGTCACAGGTTTCCTGAAATATTAGTGGGTAGAACGCAAAGAATATGCATTAAAACGCTGCAGTCCCAAAGTGGGCGGGGCTTAGCGGCTCGGGCGTTGCTTCTCAATATATTAAATACAAGACACATTTTATTAAAAATATTCTACTTAATATTAAATACAAGACACATTTTATTAAAATATTCTACTTAATATTAAATACAAGACACATTTTATTAAAATATTCTATTAATATTAAATACAAGACACATTTGATTAAAATATTCTACTTAATATTAAATACAAGACACACATTTTATAAAATATTCTACTTAATATTAAATACAAGACACATTTTATTAAAATATTCTACTTAATATTAAATACAAGACACATTTTATTAAAATATTCTACTTAATATTAAATACAAGACACATTTTATTAAAATATTCTACTTAATATTAAATACAAGACACATTTTATTAAAATATTCTACTTAATATTAAATACAAGACACACATTTTATTAAAATATTCTACTTAATATTAAATACAAGACACATTTTATTAAAATATTCTACTTAATATTAAATACAAGACACATTTTATTAAAATATTCTACTTAATATTAAATACAAGACACATTTTATTAAAATATTCTACTTAATATTAAATACAAGACACACATTTTATTAAAAATATTCTACTTAATATTAAATACAAGACACATTTTATTAAAATATTCTACTTAATATTAAATACAAGACACATTTTATTAAAATATTCTACTTAATATTAAATACAAGACACATTTTATTAAAATATTCTACTTAATATTAAATACAAGACACACATTTTATTAAAATATTCTACTTAATATTAAATACAAGACACATTTTATTAAAATATTCTACTTAATATTAAATACAAGACACATTTTATTAAAATATTCTACTTAATATTAAATACAAGACACACATTTTATAAAATATTCTACTTAATATTAAATACAAGACACATTTTATTAAAATATTCTACTTAATATTAAATACAAGACACATTTTATTAAAATATTCTACTTAATATTAAATACAAGACACACATTTTATTAAAATATTCTACTTAATATTAAATACAAGACACATTTTATTAAAATATTCTACTTAATATTAAATACAAGACACATTTTATTAAAATATTCTACTTAATATTAAATACAAGACACACATTTTATTAAAATATTCTACTTAATATTAAATACAAGACACATTTGATTAAAATATTCTACTTAATATTAAATACAAGACACACATTTTATTAAAATATTCTACTTAATATTAAATACAAGACACATTTTATTAAAATATTCTACTTAATATTAAATACAAGACACATTTTATTAAAATATTCTACTTAATATTAAATACAAGACACATTTTATTAAAATATTCTACTTAATATTAAATACAAGACACATTTTATTAAAATATTCTACTTAATATTAAATACAAGACACATTTTATTAAAATATTCTACTTAATATTAAATACAAGACACACATTTTATTAAAATATTCTACTTAATATTAAATACAAGACACATTTTATTAAAATATTCTACTTAATATTAAATACAAGACACACATTTTATTAAAATATTCTACTTAATATTAAATACAAGACACACATTTTATTAAAAATATTCTACTTAATATTAAATACAAGACACATTTTATTAAAATATTCTACTTAATATTAAATACAAGACACATTTTATTAAAATATTCTACTTAATATTAAATACAAGACACATTTTATTAAAATATTCTACTTAATATTAAATACAAGACACACATTTTATAAAATATTCTACTTAATATTAAATACAAGACACATTTTATTAAAATATTCTACTTAATATTAAATACAAGACACATTTTATTAAAATATTCTATTAATATTAAATACAAGACACATTTGATTAAAATATTCTACTTAATATTAAATACAAGACACACATTTTATAAATATTCTACTTAATATTAAATACAAGACACATTTTATTAAAATATTCTACTTAATATTAAATACAAGACACATTTTATTAAAATATTCTACTTAATATTAAATACAAGACACATTTTATTAAAATATTCTACTTAATATTAAATACAAGACACATTTTATTAAAATATTCTACTTAATATTAAATACAAGACACATTTTATTAAAATATTCTACTTAATATTAAATACAAGACACACATTTTATTAAAATATTCTACTTAATATTAAATACAAGACACATTTTATTAAAATATTCTATTAATATTAAATACAAGACACATTTTATTAAAATATTCTACTTAATATTAAATACAAGACACATTTTATTAAAAATATTCTACTTAATATTAAATACAAGACACATTTTATTAAAATATTCTACTTAATATTAAATACAAGACACATTTTATTAAAATATTCTACTTAATATTAAATACAAGACACATTTTATTAAAATATTCTACTTAATATTAAATACAAGACACACATTTTATAAAATATTCTACTTAATATTAAATACAAGACACATTTTATTAAAATATTCTACTTAATATTAAATACAAGACACATTTTATTAAAATATTCTACTTAATATTAAATACAAGACACATTTTATTAAAAATATTCTACTTAATATTAAATACAAGACACATTTTATTAAAATATTCTACTTAATATTAAATACAAGACACATTTTATTAAAATATTCTACTTAATATTAAATACAAGACACACATTTTATAAAATATTCTACTTAATATTAAATACAAGACACATTTTATTAAAATATTCTACTTAATATTAAATACAAGACACATTTTATTAAAATATTCTACTTAATATTAAATACAAGACACACATTTTATTAAAATATTCTACTTAATATTAAATACAAGACACATTTTATTAAAAATATTCTACTTAATATTAAATACAAGACACATTTTATTAAAATATTCTAATTAATATTAAATACAAGACACATTTTATTAAAAATATTCTACTTAATATTAAATACAAGACACATTTTATTAAAATATTCTACTTAATATTAAATACAAGACACACATTTTATTAAAATATTCTATTAATATTAAATACAAGACACATTTTATTAAAATATTCTACTTAATATTAAATACAAGACACATTTTATTAAAATATTCTACTTAATATTAAATACAAGACACATTTTATTAAAATATTCTACTTAATATTAAATACAAGACACATTTTATTAAAAATATTCTACTTAATATTAAATACAAGACACATTTTATTAAAATATTCTATTAATATTAAATACAAGACACATTTTATTAAAAATATTCTACTTAATATTAAATACAAGACACACATTTTATTAAAAATGTTCTACTTAATATTAAATACAAGACACATTTTATTAAAATATTCTATTAATATTAAATACAAGACACATTTTATTAAAATATTCTACTTAATATTAAATACAAGACACATTTTATTAAAATATTCTACTTAATATTAAATACAAGACACATTTTATTAAAAATATTCTACTTAATATTAAATACAAGACACATTTTATTAAAATATTCTACTTAATATTAAATACAAGACACACATTTTATTAAAATATTCTATTAATATTAAATACAAGACACATTTTATTAAAAATATTCTACTTAATATTAAATACAAGACACATTTTATTAAAATATTCTATTAATATTAAATACAAGACACATTTTATTAAAAATATTCTACTTAATATTAAATACAAGACACATTTTATTAAAATATTCTACTTAATATTAAATACAAGACACATTTTATTAAAATATTCTACTTAATATTAAATACAAGACACATTTTATTAAAATATTCTACTTAATATTAAATGCAAGACACATTTTATTAAAATATTCTACTTAATATTAAATGCAAGACACACATTTTATTAAAATATTCTAATTAATATTAAATACAAGACACATTTTATTAAAATATTCTACTTAATATTAAATGCAAGACACATTTTATTAAAATATTCTACTTAATATTAAATACAAGACACATTTTATTAAAATATTCTACTTAATATTAAATGCAAGACACATTTTATTAAAATATTCTACTTAATATTAAATGCAAGACACACATTTTATTAAAATATTCTAATTAATATTAAATACAAGACACATTTTATTAAAATATTCTACTTAATATTAAATGCAAGACACACATTTTATTAAAATATTCTAATTAATATTAAATACAAGACACATTTTATTAAAATATTCTATTAATATTAAATACAAGACACACATTTTATTAAAATATTCTAATTAATATTAAATACAAGACACATTTTATTAAAATATTCTATTAATATTAAATACAAGACACACATTTTATTAAAATATTCTATTAATATTAAATACAAGACACACATTTTATTAAAATATTCTACTTAATATTAAATACAAGACACATTTTATTAAAATATTCTACTTAATATTAAATACAAGACACATTTTATTAAAATATTCTATTAATATTAAATACAAGACACACATTTTATTAAAATATTCTAATTAATATTAAATACAAGACACATTTTATTAAAATATTCTATTAATATTAAATACAAGACACACATTTTATTAAAATATTCTATTAATATTAAATACAAGACACATTTTATTAAAAATATTCTACTTAATATTAAATACAAGACACACATTTTATTAAAATATTCTAATTAATATTAAATACAAGACACATTTTATTAAAATATTCTATTAATATTAAATACAAGACACATTTTATTAAAAATATTCTACTTAATATTAAATACAAGACACACATTTTATTAAAATATTCTACTTAATATTAAATACAAGACACATTTTATTAAAATATTCTACTTAATATTAAATACAAGACACATTTTATTAAAATATTCTACTTAATATTAAATACAAGACACATTTTATTAAAATATTCTAATTAATATTAAATACAAGACACATTTTATTAAAATATTCTACTTAATATTAAATACAAGACACATTTTATTAAAATATTCTACTTAATATTAAATACAAGACACATTTTATTAAAATATTCTACTTAATATTAAATACAAGACACATTTTATTAAAATATTCTACTTAATATTAAATACAAGACACATTTTATTAAAATATTCTACTTAATATTAAATACAAGACACATTTTATTAAAATATTCTACTTAATATTAAATACAAGACACATTTTATTAAAATATTCTACTTAATATTAAATACAAGACACATTTTATTAAAATATTCTACTTAATATTAAATACAAGACACATTTTATTAAAATATTCTACTTAATATTAAATACAAGACACATTTTATTAAAATATTCTATTAATATTAAATACAAGACACATTTTATTAAAATATTCTATTAATATTAAATACAAGACACATTTGATTAAAATATTCTACTTAATATTAAATACAAGACACATTTTATCAAAATATTCTACTTAATATTAAATACAAGACACGTTTTATTAAAATATTCTACTTAATATTAAATACAAGACACATTTTATTAAAATATTCTACTTAATATTAAAATATATTTGTATCTATATTTGTTGAAACAAATTATAATACTATTATATACATAATTGCTACAAATAACTATATATTATTATATTTATATAATAAAAGTAATTACAATAGTAAATTAATTTATTACTTATCTATATTTGGTCAAACAAATTATAATGTATGCATAATATATAGCTATTAAGACAAATATATATTGATATTTTAATAATAATAATAAATCACAATAATGAATTAATTTATTATTAATTAATTTTATTATATAAAAATATAATAATGTTCTATATTTGATATAAAAAACTAAATTCATGGTCAATATTTAAAACAAATATACACATATACCTACTAAGAAAAATAATTCAATATTGTCATGTTTAAATTAAAATAGATTATGAGATTAATTTAATATGATTCTTTTTAAAATGATGCTACCATAAAATACATATTTCATACGCATATTATCTAAGACAAATAATTAAATATTATAATTATGCAATTTTAATTCTAAAACATATTTTTTATTTAATATATTCACATGTAAAATACAAGTCACAAACAATTAACAGAAAGGACGGTATTATTCAAAGGCAAGGAAATGAAGTACAATAATATAACAGAAGATCATAGACCATAAGAGAGTGCTAAAATGACATACTGTATAAAAACGAGATAATAACAGTGAACTGGGGAAGAGAACATCTTACATGAATACCTTTAAAGAAATAAAATAAAAATAAAAACATGCAGTATACAAAAATAATAAATAAAAGGTCATAAATAAAAGCATATAACGATACCTAACTTTGTGCATATATATTAATCTTGAAAATCTTTGTGGATAAAATCCAGTAAGCCATCTACAGTAAAAACATAGTGCAGACGTAGTGGTCATGTGGTATCCGTTACTTTTCTCAGCCGTGGTCAAGATAAACCAATCGTACATTTGATAATTAGCTAGAAAGAAGAAACAGTACACTATGTTTACAGTAAAAAACAATGATTTATTTTTTATTTTAAGCATATGAATAATAATCTTTAGCAATACATTTCTCTATACTTTAAACTTGTACCGATACTGACACGCTTCATTCTGACTTACATAGCATTCTTGAAATTAATTTGTAAAAAATATTCTTTCATGTCCAATGCGACATTTACAGGCATTTTTAATAAACAAAGATTAACCTTCCAGGTCCTACTCCATGTGCCATTTTAAATCAAGAGACATCATCTGTCAATAACACAGAGTGTATACTGAATATTTCAGACTCACAATGATAAAAAAAAAAAAACTATATAAGCAAATCAGTATACACAGTGGTTCCCAACCACGGTCCTGGAGGACCCCCAACAGTGCACATTTTGCATGTCTCCTCAATCAAACACACCTGATTCAGGTCATCAGCTCATTAGTAGCTACTCCAAGACCTGATGTGGGTGTGTCAGACAAAGGACACATCCAAAATGTGCACTGTTGGGGGTCCACCAGGAACGTGGTTGGGAACCACTGTACTAAAATATCTATCAGAGAGTATCTCTTAATAAATAAACATAAGCAGCCAATTTGAAATCAGCAGACATCAACTTCGCACAACAGACATCATGTGTAGCCTGAATTTACCCATAACCATTGAGGTCACCTTGCATAAATACCACCCTATCAAGTAGAAATCTCACATATAATACAAGAAGTCCACTTGCAAGCATTTTGTCAAGCCACGTATTTAATCAAACAAGAGCCAAAGCAATAATATAAATAGACACATGAGGATTTGACTTTGTTTGGTAGGTACATGACACATTAATCATGCCATACATTATTAGGAGAGTGACTGGTACATGAAGTAACGGCTGGGGCATTTTTCAGACTCCTAACTGTTTGTTTAGCCTGCTTAGTGCATCTCCAATGATGTCCAACTCGTGTCTTAGTTCCTCCACCACGTTGTTGATGCTGGCCGTGTCCTTCAGGACGTCTACGCTCTGCGTGTACGGGTTGTAGCGTACCGAGAATGGCCGCTTGATGGTCTTTGCGAACTCTCTAAAAGATCAAATGCGCACATTTATTGACCACATTATTGTGTTAAATACTCAGATGATGTGTTTTGATTGCCCACGCACCTCATTTTGACTTTTGCTTCCTCAAAGGTGTCCGAAATAAAATAGACATCCTGGAAGGTGGTGATGATACACTCCTGTTTGCTCGTCACGATGGGGTCAAAGGGCAATATCCTGGCGTTTCCGGACAGTGCATGCTGGAAGAAAAGGAAATAGATCAGCTCTCTATAAGGTGAAGATCATGCGCTTTACATCCAGCAGAGAACGCTTTGGTGTTTCGTTACCTTCAGCTCGCTGATGGAGGACAGCAGACCGGCCCCATAAGCTCTCAGCTTCCCTTCCTGCTTACAGAGGCCAAACTCCACAGTGAAGAAATAACACTGAAACATAATATGGCAGTGATAATTACACATTTTGCATTATTGAATAAGTGTTCGTAGTATATTCACATCAAAACACCCCTCACCAAAAGGTCAAGGCCTGTTACTTACAGTAGCAAGTTTCTGTATGGAGTCATCCGATGCCCCCAGTGATGCGAGACCAATCTCCTGACTGAACTGAGCAAAGCTGGGCTCGGCCAAAAGAGGGACGTGTCCAAGCAGCTCGTGACATGTGTCTCTAAAACAGACAGACAAATTCAACTATACTGTATTTCACAAGTTCACACTTACAAATAATCCGATTGTTTAATATATATAGTCATAGTAAAGTAGTATGCGTGCTAGTTTTTGGCGTGCTGTCCGAGGAGAGGGCTCCGAGCTCTGTATTTTGCCCGGTACTCCCCCCGTATTTCTGGTTTAGGAAAGTAACCAGGCGAGTGTGAGGAGACGGGGTGGTGGAGGGATGCTGAAAACTGTCGAGGAACATAGGTGAGTCGACTGCGTATATTTATATACAGTAGGCCTCCATTCATACTGATTGGGTAGACATGTCGATTACTGATTGCTGACTGCTGGTTGAAATGACGTGATGATCGGATCGATCATTTGAACGTGTTCCTCCCAAACTTTATTATTAAAACATCATATGGTCACATTGTAGATTAGGGTCCAATTCTCAAATCAACTAACTATGACCTTTGCCTCAAAAAACACCTAATTCCTGCTTAGTAATAGTTAGTAATGTAGTTGAGAAGTGGGTAGGATTAAGGGATGTGTAGAATGTGGTCATGTGTAACAGACATAGGCCAATACATTTGGTGCCATGACCCGGGAAGGGAGTGAGGTTTAGGGGAGCTAGTGTAACATAGGCCAGTAAGAGCTGTCAAGTCAAGTCAACTTTATTTATATAGCGCTTTTAACAATGCAGATTGTTTCAAAGCAGCTTTACAGTGTTAAACAGGAAAATAATGCAGCATAATTTTATTCAGCCGTATAGCCATTCTGGAGAAAATGGTGATGTCATCAGTTCATTTCAATTATCATACAGTGGCAGTGTGGGCTTTAGATCAGTAATTAGATCAGTAATTTAGTTCATATGGTTAATTTAGTTTAAAAATTAGATTTATTTGGATATTTAGTTGAAAAATTTAGTGTCCCCAACTGAGCAAGCCAAGCCAGAGGCAACAGTGGCAAGGAAACCAAAACCCCATTATGTGTAAACCTCACTCCCTTGGCCTCAAGAGGTGCTAGCAACTGACGCTAGAGGCTGTGGTTTTAGCGCCCTTGGTAGAGCACGCAAAATGTATGGGAGGAGAGTATTTAAATAAATCATGCAAGGTGATTTACTAAGGTTTGTGCTCGTCAATTTACTGGTGTTTGCATAATCCCCGCATTTTCGTTGCAAAAAAGTCAGATATATTAGCAGAAAGTTGAAAAATGTTTGTTTACTTCACACAAGAGCCGCCATTTCCCCCATTGCCATGGGAACGTTTTGCAGTGATGTAATTAACCGACGTGAACGTCATCGAAAAGCTGCAAACCCCATGGTGAAACCATAGATATCGGTGAAACCATGATGAAGCACGCAAATTCCCATTTGCCAACAAAAATAACAGCAAAAGACGCGCAAAGCAGTTTCCCGGTGTGTTGACCGATTAAAAAAAACAGCATCATGACGCTTCGAAGCGTTATGAATCAGTGAGTCGATTCAGTGGTTCGGATCGCCAAAGTCACGTATTTCAGCAGTTTGACACGCGATCCGAATCATAAATCGACTCGCTGATTTATAACGCTTCGAAGCTTCATGATGCTGTGTTTTGAAATCGGTCATCACTATATAAGTCGTTATTTAGGTTTTAGCACAAAAACTATTCTCGTCGCTTCATAAAGTTATTGTAGAACCACTGTAGTGAGATGAACTTTGTAACAACGTCTTTAGTACCTTTTATGGGTCTTGAGAGTGTAAAGTGCATTGTGCCAATGGAGGCCTTTCTGAGTCATCGGATTTCAACTAAAATATCTTCATTTGTGTCTGAAGATGAACGGAGGTCTGACGGGTGTCCAACGACATGATGGGAAGACATTAATGACACAAATTTCATTTTTGGGTGAACTAACCCTTTAAGAGATTGCACTTTGTGCATTGGAAGCACTCAAATTTCTGTTTTGTAAAGCTACCTCTGTAAAACAGGAAGTCATTTTTTCAGAAGTTGTAGCATATTCCTTTTGTAAAGCTACAGAACTTGTTTGACTCAATGTTTTGTCAATTTGAGCCATGTGTTTATTAAGGTCTTCAATAAAACAAGATGAGAACTTAAATATTCCCAGCACTTTTTGTGATGTAGTGCTTTTTTTCTCTTTTTCATCAAACCGCAGTTTTTGCAAGTTCCCGCAATTTTATCGCATAAAATTGCATAAATATCCCGCATTTTCCATCGAATTTTTTAAGAAAACGCGCCGCATAATCAAAGATTTTTGCCCGCAACAATCACAAAAAAAAGCCGAATTTTTCTGTAAGGACTGATTATGGAAATGTCATTATGATCCGGCTGCGTTTGTGTTCTTTAGTCAGTAGATCACGCACAGAACTTTTTACTCCCACGCTAATTTGCCCTGTTTAATAAATATGGCCCTTGGTGCCATGAGGAGTGAGGTTTAAGGGCGTGAGTGTAACGTAGGCCAGTAATGGTGCGTTCACACCGGACGCGAATGAATCGCTTCGCGAGAGTGATTTACATGTTAAGTCAATGCAAAGATGCAAATAGACATTCTGCGGCGCGATTCACGCGAATGAGGCGATGCGAATGACATGATTCGCACGAATGGTAGGTTGAAAATCATATGGTTATCACTGTGATAACATTAAATGACATGAACACAACCCAGTCTCTTTTTGTTAAATGCAAGTTTATGTTTGATCAATAATACAAAAGTATAAGTAAAAGGTATAATAAGCTATACATGAAATAAAGCAAACAATGCAGTCAAACATTCAAAGTCAGTGCTAGTCGGCTACAATGGTAACATAAAGTTATAGCCTAAAAATAAAAAAGTAATGAAACTCCACTTTGCCCTCAGCCTAAATGATTTGCCAGGGAACAAATTATAAATCCATGGGACCAAAGATCGCCTGTTACATATACACAAGACGAATTATAGCTCGAGACATCAGAGCCAGCGGCAAATGTCTGAAGGACTAGCCGAGGAAAGGCTGCTCTCGCCGGGTTAACGAGCGTGGAGCGCCACTGATCGCTTGGATCTCACAACTCTGAAAACGCCAGATAAAATGTTCAAATAGGCACTCTTTTTATAAATAAACCACAGATTTGAGCTTTAAACAACTACATTATCGCCTGAAAAGTCTTAAAACTAAGTTTTGTCACACATTAACAGTAGTATTTTTACAAAAAAGACGTCAAGTGTGAACCCATGTCAGCCATTTCTAAAATGACACAAGCCTGGCAGAAGCCCCTCCCATGATGCGTCTGTTGTGAAGTGAATGTCAGGCGCGAATGAAGCGAGTAAACTCAAAATGTTCAAGCGTCCAACTATGCGCAAATAGCGCGATTTATTCGAGTCATTCACATCCGGTGTGAACGCACCATAAGAGCTGTGTGTGTGTAAACCTCACTCCCCTGGCCTCAAGAGGCACGCAAACGACTGGTGCTAGAAGCTGTGGTCTTTAGCGTCCTTGTTAGCACGCCCAACTCCCACGCTGGAGACGGCGATTCGAATCCCACCCGGAGCAGGTCGAGTAGGACCTTACATTTGGTGCCGTGACCCGGATGAGAGTGAGGTTTAGGGGGGTGAGTGTAACAGATATAGGCCGGTAAGAGCTGTGTGTGTAAACCTCCCTCCCCTGGCCTTAAGAGGCACGCTAGCGACTGGCGCAAGAGGTCGTGGTCTTTAACGTCCTTGTTAGTGCCTGTCACCCATGCCGGAGACCACGGTTTAAATCCCGCTCGGAGCGGGTCAAGTAGGATCGGTTACACATGCAGAATAAGGCATTAATATGTGCTTTATAAGTACTAATAAACAGCCAATATCCTAGTAATATGCCCAGCATGTATAAAATTAATTTGCTAATATTTGATTGTACTCACGGCTCGGGTGTGTAGAGGGGGTCTGAGCTGTGTCGGACATATTGAGTGCAGTGAAACACACGGAAGGCAAGACCAGCCAGAAAGTCTCGTGGGGAGAGATACCCAGCCACAGGCCTGATGGTGAAGCCAGTACGCTCTGAAACATTTAATCAAGCAATGTTATTGAAATAGTAGTCTATAAATCCTGAACAAACGCAGCATGATGAACTGACATCCCTTTCTCTCACCTTTGAGGAAGCGCGAGACATCCTCCAGCTGTGGGATGTTGTCCTCACGGAAGTCACAGAATTTGGTGAGCAAGGGCAGGTTTTTCAGGTACTCGCGGCAGGCGTGTGTGGGGTAGAGCTTATTCAGCTCCCTGAACACAACTCCCCATGTTTTCACCTCCTCCTCTGTGAACTCAATACGGGGAATGGGATCTCCACTGATGGAAGAGGAGACAAAACCTCATTAGACTTCATGAGGAAACATTAGTATCTAATATAAATATATAGATAGATAATATTAATATTAAGTGTCAAAAGACATTGGGGATTGCATAGTCAGGGAAAATATATATTAAATGTATATAAAAATTAAATATATAATGTATATATTTAATGTGTGTGTGTGTGTGTGTGTGTATATATACACACACAAATATACCATATATACTGCATAAATACATACACACATGCATACGTACCTACACACACACACACATATATATATATATATATATATATATATATATATATATATATATATATATATATATATATACAGTATATATAGTGCTGTCAAATCGATTAATTGTGAATAATAGATTTGACCAAAATAAAAGTTTGTGTTACATAATATATGTGTATGTACTGTGTATAATTATTATGTATATATAAATACAAACACATGGATGTATATATTTAAGAAAAAATATATATTTATTTAGCACATATATAAATATATACTGTATAAATATATATATATATATATATATATATATATATATATATATATATATATATATATATATATATATATATCGTATTTAACATAAAAGTATATGTGTGAGTAGGCCTATGTATATATGTACATACATACAGTATAGAAACACAAAGGTTTCTGTTAGATGTGATTAATCGATTAGACAGCACTATATAAATATAATAGGACATATATAATATGCATATACATTTGATATTAAATTATATTTTAAGAAGTTACAGAAAACTCACTGTTTGTAGCTCATAGCCAAGTCTGCAAAGTACTTTCTCCTTTTTCGATAGACATTGTCCTTGAATCCCTGTCGAAACAGAAGCAAAACAGTAAGCGACGTGATTACATCATACTGATGACATCATTCAGATGAAAGCTGCCACGCTAACCGGGTGATCCGCATCCAGGTCTGATCCATACATCAGCACTCGATTCGCACATTTATCCAAATCGGAAATCTTCTTCGGGAACCACGGCACATTCTCCATCTCTGAAAAAAAAATAATAAGAGTAATTTTAATAGTAGGCATAATAAAAAAAATAATAATAAAAAGTCACATAAATGTCATCATTAATTATTGATGTACCGCTTTCTTCAGGCAGGCGGTTGTCAGGCGCGTCCATCTCGAGCACGTTCACGTGTTTCCTCAGCAGCTGGATGATCTCGTGCAGCTGCTCGCGGTTGCTGTCGCAGTCGACGAAGATTTCAAACTCCGAGTTGCGCCTTTTGGATTTCCTGGACTCAATGTGCACAAGGTTGACGTGGTTTTCCTGTTGATTTCAAAACGATAGTTAATATTACAGCAGCACAACGTGTTGAATCAAATAAAGGAGCGCAAGGAAATCCTAACAGAATCAATCTGCGCTTCACCTGGAAAAGTTTTAGTGCCTTGACAAGCCCACCAACTTCATTTTTCAGAGAGAACACAACAGCAGCCCGACCCCTCTCTGTAGACGCAGTTTTGTTGTCTTTATTCTCGTCGATCTTTGGAAAAGCAGATTTGTTCATCTGTAAAACACGTGCATAAAATCAGATCAGGTAAACACTAGGTCATCAAAATAATTTATTGCTTCACAGGACTTGACATCAACAACACCCGCTCACTTTAAATCCACACCTGAGTCATGTGCTCACGGCTTGTCAGTCAGATCATGTGGATTAAAGAAAGAGTGTCGTAAACAACACTTAATCGCTTGAGGGCACACATACTACTTTCTTTGTATTCATTCAGGTTTTTAGTATTCCTACTAAGAGTGCAAACACTGTAAAATCATTTAATCACCTTTTCCATCCATTTTACTTATCAATATATAGGATATTCGGTTATCAGCAACGAAATTCAAAGTGGTCAAAAACTGCAATGAACTTATCACTGCATAATTTAAAGGCAACAAATAAACATCAGGTTTTCATTTTATTATTTTTTACAGTGTATAATTTTGTACATTTTATTATTATTATAATTTTTTTGCTTTTTGTCTACACCAGACAGGAGCATCGACGCGACAAAAGCAAACAGAACCCATTATAATAAGCGTTGCTGTCTACACTAGATAGGGCGCGACGCCACACCTAAAAGTAAACAGCTGTCCTATTACTGTCATAGCCTACTTCAAGCGCTCGCGTTACTTCTGACGAAGAACAAACTGAAATTTCAATGGTTGCTTTGTCACGTCGTCCAGTGTAGAAACTATAAAGATAACTATATTAGCATCCACACCAGCGGATGATGTCCAAGCCGCGGTCACAGGGTCACACTAGACTTCTACAAAGTCTACTACAATCGACTACAGTCAAAGGGTTCATTGAATAAACAAATAAAAAAGACAAATAGGGTGAATTCAGGGTGATTGGGACACTTTTTCCAAGTCATCTCAATGGCAAAAAGTGTCCCAATCACCCCGAATTCACCTACATTAAAACTAAATGCTAAAAACAAAGGCTTATTTCCTCAAAAATTACACGTATGAATAGCCTACTAAATTTAGCTAAAAGAAGTAGCAGATTAATCAAGTAATATTCTTTATGGTAAGATTTATCAGGAGAAACCCCCGAATGAAATGTTTAAAGCACAGTTGAAAGGCAAGCGGACACTTCAACGGTCGTGATATGACGTCTCGCTCTGAAACGTCTTTTTATAAACATGAATTAAATATATAACAAATAGTAACACTCAAAATGTAAAATAGTACACTCAAAATGTAAAACAAAAAACAAACAAAACAACAATCTACTCGACTTTACTGCAAAAATTTCGTTCTTTTAATGAAGCCAAGAGGTCACGCCATGACATATCGATCTTCTACTGGTCACACGTCTTCACGTGATGCGAATTCGCAGGTCAGAGTTCACCAAACTTGAACTTTGGAAGCGAAATGCGAAACTGTTTAGCGGCCTGACATCCCCATGCGTTTGAATCTTTTTTTTTTTTTTACGGTCTGTGAACAGAACGAAAAGAGCAGCGTGACTCTGTGCGGGTGCTTGTAAGCTCGAGCTCTTAAAGCAGGATGGATTCTGATTGGCTCTCAATGTTTTTATCGTTCATCGGCTGGATAAAATCGTTCCGAAAGTGATTCGTGTGAACTCGGCTTTTCTTTTATATTGAGAACTATATCTTTATCGTTATTTTTTATAGTTATCGTCGTTGATGTGAACGGGCCTTTACTCGTCAACTGAGGGGTTTGTTTTTAAACCTAAACTACAACAGCCCAGCTGCGAACATCCGATTAAAGGTGCCGGTTCCTGCGTCAGTTCAGCACCGCGGACAGCGCCCGTCATCATGACCTGGTTAACACCGCACGAGCCCTTCCCCAAGGTTGCAGCCTTAGGATTAGGTTCAAGAAATCATAACGACAATTATGATTAGTAACACGTGAACAAAATATATGATGTAAGTGAAGTACAATGGAGCGCCAACACCAGTCCGAGTGTCAACCGAACCCTCAATGTGCGTCAATCAAGATATAATGAAAGAAGAAAAGGATCCAGAAACACCAAAAAGTAGGAAAACTTAATTTTATTTACTCAAGGTCATGAAGTACACGCATACACGTTTTATTTTATTATTTATTTAGTTTATTTGACATGTAATTTAAACATTTAATTAAATGTAATGCCATGAGAGAGCAACTATTACTACTTACTAATGGTAAATTAATAGTATCAAACATGCATTGATTTTTATTTAATACTAAGCCATATTAAGTTGTTATATGAGAATTATGAATTTAATATAATATAAATATATTTTCAAAAAATTATAATTTCATTTAATTGTAATTTTTTTTAATGCCAAAAAAGCAGTTTGAAGCGACCCCAAAGCTTGTCGTCTACTGACCATGTTTCTTTTATCACGCATGTGGCAGAGTAATCGTCCCTGTCCTCGTCTTCCCGACAGCAGGATCCCAGACAGCATTAGTGCATTGACCGTGGCAGGGCTCAGAGTCCTGCGATTCACCGTCTCGCTTCAGCAAAGACAGGCCAGTGTCTGTCGTCTTAAAACAATCTCATTTGGAGAGCGAGGAAGCCTATTATTAGCGCCCTCTTGTTTTAATCTAACACTGGGATTAGGCTGCAATTAATCACTCTTCCACGCACATCTCTGTTAAGAGCACTTCATTTGATGCATCTTTAGATTCGGTGCACGGAGGATTGGAACATATCATGGATAGCAGCATCAAGCGAGGGTGTGTTGGACACTTGGACAGTACCGGTCACCTTCAGTTTCCTCTTCCTATAAATCTAAATTTGGCTTCATAAGAAGACTTAAATAATTAAAAAAATGTTTGAGAACTTAAATTCTCACCTAAGTAGATACGGCAAATTGACCAAATGAGTAGCTAACATGATAGAAATGATGGGGGGAAAGCGCTTACCTCATTGTTAAGTTGCTTCTCTTCCAAAGTCAGACCAAGGTTCATAGAGTCAAAAGATCTTCCTCTGCGGGGTCCCTCGCTTTTAGTTGAGTACATGCTGGTGTTTCTTATTATTTAAACAAGCTTGTCGATGACTCTTATGGGCTACAATTGTTGTACTCCAACCAGACTGTGCGATTTGCTATTTATGAGGAGCTGAAAGGGGGGAGGAGGGGTGGGGAGTTAATCTCCCTCCTGACAGCAAATGGAAAATGAGCAGCTTCTCACGTCATGGGGATATTCATACGAGAGATGTACCTTTTCATATTCTCTTTGACGTTCACATAAAGCATGTGCAAGCTAGTGTTTTTTTTATATATTTAACTATTTGAAATTAAACCATTTAATAAATATTGTAAAAATGTAAGTTATTACACTCTAAAAAATGCTGGGTTAAAAATAACCCAAGTTGGGTTGAAAATGGACTAACCCAGTGGTTGGGTTAAATGTTTGCTTAAAACAACCCAATTTGGGTTATTTTTAACCCAGCATTTTTTTAGAGTGTATACTTTTAACACCAGTCAACATGCTTTTCCAGAGATTATTCCTATACACTAACTCCAGATGCAACTGGTTCATATTCGTCACCATATTAAAATAGTAAAAAAAAAGAAAAAAGAAATTTGAACAGCAGTATTTTTCCCTATTATAGTATGTAAAACAATTTAAAGTGGCTGTCTTTTTATTAAATATATAGGCCTATATATATATATATTTTAAGTCTTGTTTTTGTTCAGCTGACTTAATTCTATTAATTGGTGCTCCATATAATATTTGATACTGTTCATCCAAACAAAAACACAAAACACGATAAGCATTTCAGCAAATTTGGGGTCGTTAAGATTTTTTAAAATGTTTTTTGTAAGAAATCTCTTATGCTCACCAAGGCTGCGTTTATTTAATCAGAGATACAGAAAAAAACACTAATATTATGAAATATGATTACAGTTTAAAATAACTATTTTCTACTATTTAACTATTTATTCCTGTGATCAAAGCTGAATTTTCAGCATCATCGTCTTCAGTGTCACATGATCCTTCAGAAATCATTCTGATTTGCTGATTTAGCGCTCAAGAAACATTTATTATACTTTAAAATCCTTACTGCCACTTTCAATCAATTTAATGCATTCTTGCTGAATAAAACTATTAATTTCTTAAAAAAAAAATCCTACTGACCCCAAACTTTTGAAGTTATTGGCTGGAAAACTAATGAATTAACATGTAGCCCTTTTGTTTTCTATATTGCAAACAACTAAATACTGTGACATTGTAACCACTTCATGAATGAGGGCCTCACAGGACGGGACTCCACGAAGGAGTCCCCTTTTGGCCGATTGTGGTGGGTTGCATTAACTGCTTAGACTTCTTTAAAGGGGTGGTAAAACACATTCTTTCGAAGGCTTGATTGTGTTTGTGGGGTGCACTGTTAACATGCTTCGTTTTTAAAAAATTGCATTATTTTTCATATATTTTACCTTTATTCTACACTGCTCTGTAAAAACGGTCTGATGGTTTCCGGGTTGTATGAAGCCAGTCCCTCAAAATTACGCAATGGGCTCAGATTGGTTAGCTGGCCCAGTGTGTTGTGATTCTCTAACCGCCTAGTGCACGTTTGTCGGAAACGTCAAGCCTCTTACCTTTACCGGTAGCCTGTGCTTTGTGTAGTACAATGGCGTCAATAAAACCATACCAATTTGAGCCCGAATCAGACCCAGACAATTTTAGTGATCAAGCAGAACCTGTTCAGTCCTCAAGAGTAAAGACTGCGGATCTATAATGATCGCTACTGAATGGCACTGTTACTTTTGTATTTTTAGAACGATTTGCCAAATATCTGTCGCAAGAACGAACACTAAACATTGGCTTTACTATAGTATCCAAATCAAACACAGAACCATGTTTAGCAGGCCTGTAGATAAACAATACATAAAAGCTCTAATCAAAGAATAATTTACACTAATGCCAAGTTCGCTGTTGAGATTTTAAAAAGTTTGTAACGTTAGGTGTTTGTCGGATAACGTTAAGTATGAATGAGCATTTAATAAACTGGTTTGCAGAGCCAAATGAGCGTTGTCATCTGTTTACTTCCTTGCTACAACGTACAATTAACAATACGAACTATTACAGGAAAACACAGCTACGAAAAATAAATCATACTTACAGGTTGTGGCCCGTAAACAGCTTCTGTTTTTAAATCCATCTTTCAGGACAAGCCGTTGTAAGAATCCTGCATTGAACTCGTGAAGATTGTGGAAGCTTCCTGCGTGAAATGTGCAGCGGGAGCCGCGCACGCCCGTCTCACACTGGCAGTGTTTGTCTCACGCAGCTGAACCACGGCTCGTGTATTGCAAATACAGACGATTATTGTCCATTATGTCACATTTTCCGGTCTTCTCCTCCGACCCCTGTCTGTCTCGTGCTTTGATTTATGATGGGCAGCATGTATCTGCTGCAGATGTGACCTGTTCCCCTCTGTCTCATACACACATGCATATAACATGTTGTATGTTAAACGCACTGCAACACACCCCCGTCCCTAGGAAGGCTGAACAAAGTGGACCTGCAATCCGGATGAAAATAACAGCGTTTCGTCGGCATTGCGGCAACAACACTCCAGCCTACTAACTAGCCTACCACAACAACGCTTCCCTGCGGCGATACAAAATGGCCTCGTCCCCCCTTATTTAATATTCTCGGAGGAGGGGTTTATGTAAATATTGGGGCTGGTGATGTCAGAGACCCTGGAGGAATGTGTAGTAGTCCCTAGAGGCCGTTTGCTGTAGTCCTTAGAAATTGATTTCTTTAAAAGCAAATATCTCCCTTTGCTTTAAACTTTGAACGTTGTAACTTTGCAGATGTTGTTTATGCTCAAACAGCAACATTACACACTAGCTAAAGTTAGAAAAGTGAAATCGTGGTTTACCACCCCTTTAAGACTGGTTATACATTAGTCACAAACACATTTTGATTGGTCTAAAAAGTGAGATGTAAGTAGTTTCTTAACATAGTGGCTGTGTTTATGCAACTGGCCTCTAGATCTACAGGATGTTTTTCTTCTCCTTGTCCCACCTTAGTGTACATGTGAGCTTTGTGCCACATCCAGGGGTCATGGTTAAATTACGGTAAAAGCCCTCAAGAGGATGATCTCTCCATCCAGGGCAGCAGATTTCATTAGGTTTGCTGGATGTTCTGATTTACTTAATACCAATTTGTCCAACTGGATTGCGCACCTTTTGGGCTTTGAGGTCTAAATTGCCCAGCCTTCCTCTAGGGGCTTGGGTCACATGTGACATGACGCACAAGCCTGTATCGGGTGGACTTTAAGTCAAGGTTCTCGTGACAGGGTCACATACTTTACACAAACCACAGATAGTGGTGAGCAATTTTATAGTTCTGATCAAATATTTTAGTCTAAATGAATTTAAGATGTACAAAATTGCAAACAATGATATAAATATTGTCAAACCAACATTGTGATGTGCGTTCACACTAGGCTTTGTGTTTGTGAAATAACTCTGGTTTCTGCGACAAATGTGGGCTACGTGATTTGATATCATGCTCGTCTAGGACTTGTTTTTAATTAATTATGAATAGGAAATAATAACATTTATTTTTTTGTAAATCATAATAATATATTACATTTATAAATGTAAATAAAATAAGTACAAAATGTACACATTTTGAAGCAAGTTAAAATATTTCACAATATTACTGTTTTTACTGTATTTTTGATTAAATAAATGCAGCTTAGGTGAGCGTGAGAAACTTTTAAAGACTTTAAAAAATTACCCCAAACCTTCCAATAGTGATGGATGGATGGATGGGACCATAGAGATGGATAGATGGATGAATGGAATGATAGAGATAGATGGATGGATGGAACCATAGAGATGGATGGAACAATAGAGATGGATGGATGACAGAGCAATAGAGATGATTGGATGGATTGATAGAGACAGATGGGTGGATGGATGGATGGATTGATAGAGATAGATGGATGGATGGATGGATGGATGGAACCATAGAGATGAATGTATGGATGGATGATGGAACGATAGAGATGGATGGATGGAACGATAGGGATAGGTGGATGGAACCGTAGAGATGGATGGATGGATGATGGAAGGATATAGATGGATGGGTGGATGGATGATGAAACAATAGAGATAGATGGATGGAATGATAGGGATAGATAGATAGAACCATAGAGATGGATGGATGGATGGATGATGGAACGATAGAGATGGATGGAACAATAGAGATAAATGGATGATGGGACCATAGAGATGGATGGATGGATGGTATGATAGAGATAAATGGATGGATGCATGGAACGATATAGATGGATGGTTGGATGGATGGATGATGGAACAATAGAGATTACTGGATGATGGGACCATAGAGATGGATGGATGGATAGAATGATAGAGATGGGTGGATGAATGGATGGTATGATAGAAATAGATGGGTGGATGGAATGATAGAGATAGATGGATGGATGGGTGGAATAATAGAGATAGATGGATGGATGGGTGGAATAATAGAGATGTTGGATGGAATCATAGAGATAGATGGATGGAATGATAGAGATAGATGGATGGATGGATGGATGGATGAAACAATAGAGATGGATGGATGACAGAGCAATAGAGATGGTTGGATGGATTGATGGAGATAGATGGATGGATGGATTGATAGAGATGGATGGATGGATGGATGGATGGATGGATAGAGATAGATGGATGGATGGATTGATAGAGATGGATGGATGGAACCATAGAGATGGATGGGTGGATGGATGATGTAACAATAGAGATGGATGGATGGAACCATAGGGATAGGTGGATAGAACCATAGAGATGGATGGATGGATGATGGAACGATAGAGATGGATGGATGGGACAATAGGGATAGGTGGATAGAACCATAAAGATAGATGGATGGATGATGGAATGATAGAGATGGATGGATGGAATGATAGAGATAAATGGATGGATGCATGGTATGGTAGAGATAGATGGATGGATGAAATGGTAGAGATGGATGGATGGATGGATGGATGGAATGGTAGAGATGGATGGATGGATGGATGGAATGGTAGAGATGGATGGATGAATGGATGGAATGATAGATATATGGATGGATGGAATGATAGAGATAGATGGATGGATGAAATGGTAGAGATGGATGGATGGATGGAATGGTAGAGATGGATGGATGGAATGGTAGAGATGGATGGATGAATGGATGGAATGATAGAGATAAATGGATGGACGCATGGGATGATAGAGATAGATGGATGGATGAAATGGTACACATGGATGGATGGATGAATGGAATGGTAGAGATGGATGGATGAATGGATGGAATGATAGATATATGGATGGATGGAATGATAGAGATAGATTAATGGATGGAATGATAAATATATGGATGGATGGATAGATAGTGTAACCACACCTTCACACAAACATGTTTCTGTACATGTGTAAGTTAAAAATAATGATTACATAAATCACTCAGCGTTCTTACATCCAGAAGCTGATGTCTCACATGTCAGAGTTTGAGGTGTAGACAGTGTGTAAACTGAGGGAAGCCCACCTGGCGGAAGGCAAACAAACTCCTATCATCAGCACAGGGGCTTGGAGCGGGTCGGGGATTGAGCCGAGGGCCGCTGGCAGATCAAAGCCCGAGCTCCAGAGATGCTGTGCTGTCACGGCTGATGCTTACAATGTCAGAGCCCCAGGAGCCTTTGAACATCTTTTAGTCTGTTCGCTTTGACATTATGGCAGATGAGTCAGAAAAGTGAACATTAGGCAACATAAAAGGGAACCTTTGTACTGTACACTTGCTTTTTAATTGGACACAAACTGCATTTCTGGTTCTAAAGTCATACAATCAAGTCATAAGGCTCTTTCGCAATCTCAAATCCTTGTTTCAGTTCTCAATCCATAGTCAGGTGTAACAGCCACCCCCACCTAATGCATGAGAACATTAGGAAAGATCCCATCTGATCAGGGCACGGTGTGTGACTCAAACGTATGGAGAGCTCATACAGGCTGAAACGGGACAGAAGATGTTCAGTCTGGGCTTATTGGTTTGGAGTAGATTAGTTAGATGAAGTGAATTCATGTATGAAGTGATATTTAAACATGATGAGTCAGTCTCTCGCTCACTCACTCTCCCCACACAAAGCGAGCTCAGTGTTAATTAAAGGAAGCGTTGGCTTACATTATGCAGCCTCAGGTTCTTTTGTGCTGTTTGTTCTGAAGAGGCTCTTGGTAGCAATGGAGAGCGAATGCTCAACGGTACGCACTCATCTCATTACAGATCACTCAGAAACAACCATATACATGTAAGGAATAATTGATGATGGGCCGTTGAATTATTAGAAAATAATGCACACCTCGAGGTTTAGCATTACCACTCCACTTATTCTATTATTATTCCAGAGTCCATTATTCCACTTATACTATGGTTATCACACCTCAAAACATTGCTTAGATGATTTATTTTGATAGAGATGGGTGCAGTGTTAATTTTGACAGCATATTTTGATTTAGTTTTAGTCATAGTCTTTTGACTAAAATGCCATTTAGTTTTAGTCATATTTTAGTCACCTGAATTGTTTTTAGTTTTAGTCTAGTTTTAGTCGACTAAATCTACAGTAGATTTAGTCTCCTAAAATGAGTTCTAATGAGTTTAGTTCAATTGTAATACATTAAGCATTTAAGCCTTACATAACCGACTGTCACTTGAACTGACATTTTGACATCATTTTGTTTTTGACATTAAAAATACACGAAAGAGCTCAATTCACTTTTTTGTTTGTTTTTAAAAACAACTATATAGTTTTTATAACTTTGTATTTCTGTTTTAGTTAGTATATCAGGTTAAGCTAAAGCTTCAAATAAGTTTGTTTATTTATTTTTTTAATTTCAGTTAACATTTATTTAATTTCAAGTAACGAAGATTTTTTAAATGGTTTTAGTGAACTATTATAACCCTGATACTTTATTGAATATGTGTCAAATACTGGTCTATCCTCCTGAATATGAATCAAATGGGAATGAAATGAAATACAGTTTATTGTGTTAGCAAAAACGAATATATAATGCGTGACTTTTAATTATAAACCAGCTGGAAATACACCGGGACTCTTATTTTGAAATATCACCTTACTATTGCAGTTTAAGGAGCTCATTCAAGTTCAGAGGAGATAAAATATGCATTGTTACAACCTCTAAAACACGTTACTATATAAACATCGTAAAGTAAACATTGTCATTATTCATCAGCATTAGTTCATAAACAATGGCCTGGCATAAATGTGTGTTGTTCATTGATTGTGAGCCGCTCTGGAGTGCTGGATTGGGGATGAGCCTGTAGAAGTGCAACAGCACCGTGTTTTCCAGCGTTAGATCAGCACGTCCAAATCAAATGTGCGCATCTGTTACACAGGACATCAGTTCGGACTGGATCTCTTCCCTAATCGTCCCTCCCTAACATTTTCGTCTCGTTTTTATTTGTTGACGAAAATGACAGTTGATTTTCGTTAAAGTTTTTATTAATCAACACTAGTTTTTATTTAGTTATCGTCTCGTTTTTGTCAGTGAAAAAAGGTAATTGACGAAAATTATGACAAAAATTATTTGTCAACGAAATTAACACTGGATGGATGGATAGAATGATAGAGATAGATGGATGGATGGACGAATGGATGGATGGTGGATGGATGATAGAGATAGATGGATGGATGGATGGAATGATAGAGATAGATGGATGGATGGACGAATGGATGGATGGTGGATGGATGATACAGATAGATGGATTGGATGGATGGATGGAATGATAGAGATAGATGAATGGAATGATAGGCCACCTTCTTCCACTGCTCCGTTGTCCAGTTCTGATGCTCACTGTTGGCGCTTTCGGCGGTGGACAGGGGTCAGCATGGGCACCCTGACTCGTCTGCGGCTATGCCGCCCCATACACAACAAACTGCGATGCACTGTGTATTCTGACACCTTTCTATCAGAACCAGCATTAACTTCTAGAGCAATTTGAGCTACAGTAGCTCGTCTGTTTGATCGGACCACACGGGCCAGCCATCGCTCCCCACAGCCATGACCCTGACACTGGGTTACAGGACTTAAAGGATCTGCTGCTAACATCTTGGTGCCAGATACCACAGCACACCTTCACAGTGGGGTGTGCTGTGGTGGTGTGCTGTGTATCATAGTGGAGTCCATGCCGCAACGGGTCAGGGCTGTTTTGGCAGCAAAAGTGGCCATAATGTTATGCCTGATCTATATGTAGGGTAGGCAATTTCGGAGAGGCTAGCAATAGCAAGCTAGCTTTGAGACACGAGAGATGGTGTTAAATTATACCTCATGTCTCAAAGCACATACCATTTCAATAATAACAAATGTAAACAACTTCTATGAACTATTCTAGATGTTTTTATCTTCGAAGTTGTGTATTACTAAATTATGCATTTACAATGTTTGCTGAAAATGAAATTCCTTGAAGAGGCAGATCATTATAGAGAGAGAGAGAGAGAGAGAGAGAGAGAGAGAGAGGAACTTGAGGCAAGGGAAAGTGTGTGAGTACTCTTAGCAGGTGGCACAGAGAACATGCCCATCCTAGACAGACCCCACACTGATAACCTGGCCCAATTCTGTTCAATTCAATCAAGGGATTTACACACACATAGTGTGATACCGGAGCTTGGCGATCCGCCTTAATCTTAATTATGATACCAACTCTACAGTGCACTTGAGGACACAAAATAAACCAGTTACACATACAAACACATTACTGGAGTGTGACGATCAGTGGATTTCCCCTCACATTTCGTTTGTACTCTTAAAAAGGGGGCTTTGCAGTGATGCTATTGAAGAACCATAGTTGGTTCTCTAAAGAACCTTTCAGTGAACAGTTCTTTAACCCCTTGCCTGTCACCCCCCATTTTGGCAAGTGGGGCATTTTGACATACCCAAAATAAAAAGGCTGCTACTCATAAGTCATTCTGAATAGACGCATAACCAAGAAAGCCAACACTTGAGGGTTTACAGCTGAAGACTCAGAATTACTCAGACTGTTATTAATGTAGAGATATATAGGCTAATATTAATAATATATTTTTAAATGTATAAAAAATATTATGTTCATTTTTATTTTTTATTTAACCTTTATTTATCCAGGTAAACTGTTTGAGAACCACTTCTCATTTACAAACATGACCTGGCCTGTTATATACTAGTTAATGTAGTATAACAACTAACCACAACTAAAGTGAAACCACAAGTGTGGTCATGCTTCCTTTCAAATCTGAAGATGATATCTCTAAAATTATTCTAAGAATAATATTGTAACCTTGTCTGTGGAGTTTTTACAGAAGGCTGATGCTAATCAAATATGTTATTGCCCTGTAAACACCTATTTGCAGTATTTTGTCTAATATCTGGCGAGGTGAACTTGCTCTATTTTTCTCAACTGCACGTTTCACACTTCTGGCGGTATGAGACTTAATCCTCATTATTCTTTTATCGTTATTCTTGTGTTTGTATTCAGCCATTATAGCCTTTATTCTGGCGATGGCTTGCCCATTAATAACACTTTACAGTAATCCACACGTTAGCTATAGCAGGGATTTTCAAACTTTATGATGCCAAGGACCCCCAAATATGATGAACCTTTATGAGGGACCCCCTTCCTAAAATACATCTATTATGTACGAAAAAACATTTAAACTGTTAGAGAAATAGTAAGTGTGACATTATAAATAAAACATTGTTTCCCAACTTAAATTAGCTATTAATATTGGATGTATAAACCAGAAGAAGAATATTTTCAATTAAAAATTATTTGTATAAGCAACTTTCACAATAAATGCATGCAAGCAGCGTACATACTGTGTTAAGAAAACTGCCTTACAACCCCAGTGAGCAGATAAAGGGGACTATAGTGAGAAAAACTCACTAGGAAGATACAAAGCAAACATATACAATTCTGGAATGTATACGGCAAGACAAGGTTAGAAACATTTAGAAATTAAACCATTCGAATATTCGGTAGACTTTATCCATTTTTGCTTTGTCTTTTTATTCTCTGAAATTTTCTGGGGACCCCTTAGAACCTTCTGGAGGATAAATGGCAGATAAATGGCCCCTGGGGGTCCCCGGCCCCAGTTTGAAAACCCCTGGTCTATAGTCTAGAAAACAAACAAAAAAAGCATATCCTTAGAACCTTATGTGAATTCTTGTAACAAAATAGATTGTGAAATAGATAAAGCTCCTGGCCCAAGAAGTGCATTAGAGCTACAGTTAGCATCAAGCTACATAACACAATTTAAAAGATTAAAATTACACTTTCACTTAAAATGTCACTTTAGACCACCATCGAGTGTTTGTATTAGCTTCCTGTCGCAATATAATGGGGATTTCATTAAAATGATGATGTAAAAACATGTTATATTTAGCATTTTATATGGAGCTACTCGCTACACCTGCTTAGCATTTATAATGTAAACATCCATTATTGATATAAAAATAGCCAAAATCATATGAAAATTACACAAAAAAACATATGCCATAGTTATCGTGTGTTTATTAGCTTATTTCACATGTAGAAATTTAGAATTGGTTCGTTCTTCATTGAACACAGGACAAGGAAGTAAACAAAGGACAGCGTCATGCAGGAGGGCAGTATTGAGTCACGTAAGATGATTGACAGTTCTATAGGACGAATGAGCGCATGATGACTGACCGTAAAGTAGGGTCGAGCTGGCCATTGCCATTTTGTCTGCATGTCATTGCACGTCACTCCTGGATAACAGAAAATGGGCAAAGAGGCGGGACGTGGGTGGAGCTGAGGTGACGCGTTGACTAACAGACAGCAGATAAATGGCTATCCACCTGTCACTCAAAGAGGTCACGCCCTTAATTATGCAGAACTTTAAAGCTTTATACACTCACCTAAAGGATTATTAGGAACACCTGGGGTCCGTTCTTCGTACCTCGCTTAATACATCTGAGATGATTTGACAGATCCCAGATCTTTTAATCGTGATAACTGATGCTTGTCTAATTTGGTTCTTCAAACGAATTTGCGGATTGGATTTAAATATCTGGATTAAATTATCTAAGATCACTGCGCGTTCTTGTTTTCCCTGAAGAGGGCAGATGCATCGATACTCGAAACCATGATCAGCAATGCAGCGATTGGCTGGCGTCAAGACAGCAACGTAATGACATCATAAAATTAAAAAAGCCACCTGGCAAAAAACTTGGCAAATTACACAAAAAAACCCCACGAATATCTGGACCTTTATAAGGAAACAGCTAAACGACCAAACCAACATAAAAGTTATAATAGATCAATGATAAATGTTTTTTTTTTTTTTTTACATGACTACCAATTATTTATATTCACGATTTTATACAGTATTTGTACACCCTTTACATTTTTATTTGAATGTTGTAATTCAATTTTTAATTCAATTTGAAGCAGATTTGTAACGTGACTATTAAAGTTTCTTAAGGGTCAAGATCAAATTCTCTGCATCTCCTGCACTGCATCAAGCCACTCCCATAATATCCGTCATCACTTAAATGAATGCACGGCTCAGATTAACTGTACAACATGTGTGCAAACCTCCAATAAAATTATAAAGTAATTATTCCATCACAAATAAATCGCTCAATCAAGTGGCTGTGTCTATAGTATTATACACAACATTATAATATTATATACATTCTCATATACAATTTCAAATTTGTATATTATTATTATTTAAAATTATTATTATTGCCCCTGGTTCAGTAATGAGCTCTTGTAATAAAGTAGCAGTGGCTGGGACAGATTTTAAGTATCACCTCAAGATGCGATCTAATCCTGTTTACATGAAATAAGCCGCTCGCGAGCAGGTTTAAACTTACGGACCTGTTGCTATGACAGCAAGTCCAGGATGAGCGTCGAAGAACCAAACAATCCAAGATCATGCCAAATCGTCAACAATCAAATCCGGCTAACTGAGTTAGCGAGGTACGAAGAACGGGCCCCTGTTCAATTTCTCATTAATGCAATTATCTAATCAACCAATCACATGGCAGTTGCTTCAATGCATTTAGGGGTGTGGTCCTGGTCAAGACAATCTCCTGAACTCCAAACTGAATGTCAGAATGGGAAAGAAAGGTGATTTAAGCAATTTTGAGCGTGGCATGGTTGTGCCAGACGGGCCGGTCTGAGTATTTCACAATCTGCTCAGTTACTGGGATTTTCACGCACAACCATTTCTAGGGTTTACAAAGAATGGTGTGAAAAGGGAAAAACATCCAGTATGTGGCAGTCCTGTGGGCGAAAATGCCTTGTTGATGCTAGAGGTCAGAGGAGAATGGGCCGACTGATTCAAGCTGATAGAAGAGCAACTTTGACTGAAATAACCACTTGTTAAAACCGAGGTATGCAGCAAAACATTTGTGAAGCCACAACACGGACAACCTTGAGGCGGATGGGCTACAACAGCAGAAGACCCCACCGGGTACCACTCATCTCCACTACAAATAGGAAAAAGAGGCTACAATTTGCACGAGCTCAACAAAGTTGGACAGTTGAAGACTGGAAAAATGTTGCCTGGTCTGATGAGTCTCGATTTCTGTTGAGACATTCAGATGGTAGAGTCAGAATTTGGCGTAAACAGAATGAGAACATGGATCCATCATGCCTTGTTACCACTGTGCAGGCTGCTGGTGGTGGTGTAATGGTGTGGGGGATGTTTTCTTGGTACACTTTAGGCCCCTTAGTGCCAATTGGGCATCGTTTAAATGCCACAACCTACCTGAGCATTGTTTCTGACCATGTCCATCCCTTTATGACCACCATGTACCCATCCTCTGATGGCTACTTCCAGCAGGATAATGCACCATGTCACAAAGCTCGAATCATTTCAAATTGGTTTCTTGAACATGACATTGAGTTCACTGTACTAAAATGGCCCCCACAGTCACCAGATCTCAACCCAATAGAGCATCTTTGGGATGTGGTGGAACGGGAGCTTCGTGCCCTGGATGTGCATCCCACAAATCTCCATCAACTGCAAGATGCTATCCTATCAATATGGGCCAACATTTCTAAAGAATGCTTTCAGCACCTTGTTGAATCAATGCCATGTAGAATTAAGGCAGTTCTGAAGGTGAAAGGGGGTCAAACACAGTATTAGTATAGTGTTCCTAATAATCCTTTAGGTGAGTGTATAATGTAAACGAATGAGTTATAAAAAAATTCACCCCCCCTCACAGTTGTCATGAAGGGCAAAATTAGATATATAGACCAAAACCACAATTTG